>JAQMYM010004259.1:0-14618 GCA_030014255.1 Parauchenoglanis ngamensis | reverse complement strand
AAAAACTAGTTCATGCTTTTGTTACCTCTAGGTTAGATTATTGTAATGCCTTACTGTCTGGATGTTCCAGTAGGTGCATAATCAAGCTCCAGTTAGTTCAGAATCTAGCAGCAAGGGCCCTTACTAGAACAAGGAAATATGAGCACATCACTCCTATCTTATCTACACTGCACTGGCTTCCATTCAAATTTCGCACTGAACGGTCTCACACCCCAGTATTTGAGGAAACTTCTGGTCTTGTATGACCCCCCATGACTACTTAGATTAACAGCTGCAGGCTATTTGTTGGTACCTCGAATAGTGAAGGCTACAGCAGGGGACAGGTCTTTCTCTTACAAGTTAGAGAATGTTATGGAACAGCCTTCAAATTAGTGTTCATGACTCAGACAGTCTCAGTGTTTAAATCTAGGCTGAAAACATATTTGTTTAACCAAGCCTTTTGTTAATAGCCTTTTGTTAACAGCCTTCTACTAGGTTTTGTTTTGGTAAACTGGGATGTTTGGATGCTGTCACCTGCCCACTCTCACACTTTCACTCAGGTTTGGTGACGATGGAGTGGCTGGCTGCTTTATGTCCCAGGCACCCTCATGTTTGTGTTACATTCTGGCTCTGTCTTTTAGGTATGCTGTCATAGTTAGCCTTGCCAGAGTTCCTGCTTGCACTCAGCACATAATATACTCCGTTCTTAACCGTTAGGTGACCATGAGCATACCTAACAATTTGCTTTTTCTCTTTTCTTTTCTCTTTTTCTCTGTTTGTTGAGATGCACATGCTACTCCTGAGATACTAATGATCCTGACCCCTTCTCTCTGGACCTGCCTGATCCATCTTGATGTCCTACTTCTGGTTGGAGTCATCACTTGGAAACCATTTGCTCCTGTTGATGATTTCACCATGTGAACTGCCTCAACATACACCTAGAACTGTGAAGATGGCACTGGACTGCTGTTGACATGAGCGGTTCTGCTACAATGGCATAGGACTCAAATCACCATGAACAGTCTTGAACTCATATCTTGACCCTATTACAGAAGTTTGTTAATTGTATTTGCACTATGCAGTATGACCCAAATAAGGATGGGTTCCTTTTCGAGTCTGGTTCCTTTCAAGGTTTCTTCCTTTTGTCATCTCAAGGAGTTTTTCCTTGCCTCCATCGCCACAGATAAATTTATAGATTGATAAGTTTATATTCAGAATCTGTATACTTCTGTTAAGCTGCTTTATGTCAATGTCTGTTGTTAAAGGTGCTACACAAATGAAATTGAATTGAATTGAAAGAGCAAAAATGAGCACTGGACAAGAGATATGTAGGACATCATGATGCTTGCTAAAGATGTAGTTAATGTGGACTGGAGAAAGGAATTAAAGCAGCTGGGTTGGACTCTAATATTGAAAGATGATGCAAGCATAGAGAACATGAAGGACCCATTGGAACCCGTAGATCTTGTGGAAACTGAAAAACCAACGGACATTACCAGGGTGCATGTAAGACAGAGTGAAGATGAAGAGCAAAATGATGGGGACGAAACAGACTGGATATTAATGGACGGAATATGAACAAACCTTGTATGAACTAATGACATACTATGTAAAATCTAATAGTATGAACAATCATGCATTATGTGTAACCACAGAAAAGGGTTGCCAGAAATTTCTCCAATCACAGGATCAAATGCTCGTTGTCCCTTTTTTTAATTATGTGTCTTGAGAAGGCAGGGAGGTGTACATGTTTTAAGGTGATACAAAATGTTCAATAGTCAAGCCTCCAGAACCAGGAACAGGTATACCAGCCATGGTAAGGGATTCAGTTGAAAAGTATCCGATATGCTTTAATAGAATGTCATGGAAAATAAACCTTGAATCCCTCAGGCAGAGACAGAAAGGTTGAAGTTGCAGAAAGTGAACTTTATTACTCCGGAGTAACAAAGTGAGGCCATGTAAAACAAAAACAAAAAGATGAGCCTGTACAATGATTCTGAACTACCCTTTTTATAACAACAATGATGACAACCGCCAGAGCCGTATGATGGGGTAAAGGATACTCCAACCATGTTTCTACTCCACTGCCGATTATTCTGGGAAAATCTAGTGGAACCTAGGCCTTCAGACCCAATCTGGGTAAAGTGAATGATTTGTTGGTTAACAAGACCTGCACGTATCTTCGCAGAGGAGCTCATCAGCATGCAGCATCCTTTCTTACAATACCCCAGAGAATTTGGTGAAGCATTTGGGTGGTTTTATAATGCCTTTAAACTGGAGGCAACCGCTCCAAAGCCCCCTCCAGAGGCTAAAAAGGATGCAACCGCTCCTGAGCCCCCTCCAGAGGCTAAAACGTAGGCAACCACTCCAGAGCCATATTGATGTGATATTCGTGATCAGCACCCAAAAATCTATAAAAAACACCCAACAGTATTCAAGAAGCAAAAACTTTGTTGTGCAGTGTATCATACCACCCACTCAATTTCATTGTTCTTTGGGTTTGCTGTTAGTGCCTCCCATTTCAAGGATCTTAGGACACCTATCAGATGTTGTAAATACCACTGCCATCATTACTATAAATGATTAGCATCTAAATAAGCAGCGGCATAAGTAGTGTGCAGGTGGAGTGTTCCGTCCATAAGATGCATGGCATTGGACATCTAAAGTTCGCACAAAATGAGACTGACAAATCAGCATTGGGCACCAAGACCATATGGCTGCTCCAATTACTGGGACTTCTCAATTACTCCCATGTCAAGTATAGCCTTGAGTTCTTCCTGAACCACATTTTTGTGTTCAGGCAAGTGGTATGGGTAGCTAAATATTGGAGACACACTTGGAGGAGTCTCAGTGAGGTGTTCTCTGAGGTTTGTGTGATGGGGTAGAGGCAAAAACACATCAGAAAATTCCCTTTGTAACCTGGCAACCTGTGCTCTCTGGTACTGCAAAGGGTGGTCTCCACAGGGTACCAGGTTGATTTGGTCCTCACTTTTTAGTTACCTCCAGTTCCTGCTCCTCCCTCTTGGGAACCAGTACCGCCTCTCTCCACAGTTTAAAGAGATAGAGGAGGTCTATTTGACATCACCTCTATACTTACCTGATCTCATAGTCGATTTCTCTGACTCACTATGTGACATCAAAGGGTCCTTGCTACTGTGCAAGCAATTTAGAGCTTGATTTAAGTAGTAAAAGGAATACCTTATCTCCCAGTGCAAATTTCCATAGCTGAGCACCCCTGTCATACAATCAGTACGGTTGTTCTTGGGCCTGATACAAATTCTCCTGATTTAGGTGATTTAAAGTGTGGAGTTTTGCTCTCAGGTCCAGAACAGTCGCAAAGTCATAGTGAAAGTTGGAGTCCTTTTAAATGTCTCATGAGTGTTCATGAATGGATTCTATGGTGTTCAATTTACAGTCATGTGGTGGAATTCAAGTGCTCATGGGAACTGAAGTCCTTTGTAGTGGTTCACATCAAAATGCGGAAGTGTGTGATTACACGCTATGCGTGACAGAAATTATCAATAGCATGCTGTGTGCAGAAAATTTCATGGAGCATGCTATACGTTCAGCAAGGGGCAGATCCTGACAATAGCAAACACAGAGACTAGACTAATGCTTCGCAAAGTACGGTGACACTGAGAGTTCTTATATAGTCTGAGTGTGTAAATTATATACACCTGCAACCAATCAGCAGTCATGTGACAAGAAGCCCGGGAGTGTGTCGGCCATGTTGGTAGAGTGCAAGTGCTCAATGGAATTGGAGTTCACACAGAACATACTCTGCTGGTAGCAAAGGGCACATCCATGACACAGAGTAATTGTTGCCAGCCCTTTCCCTAAATATCGTGATGTTTGATTTGTCGAGAGATTTATCCCACATGCTGTTAAAGTGCACACCCACAATGTAATCAGATAGTTCTAGCATTTTTTCCCATGATTTTGTCATGAAAAGCTTTGTTAAATATGTTAGGGGTGTTCATAGAAAACAGAGCCACCCTCCCATCATGAATTTGCAATTTAGAAATCTCCATTCTGCCATTTGGTTGCAATGGCTACTCCTTTATTTTTTATGAATTAGTCAAGGAAAACACATCTGTGTGGTAACCTTTTTGGTTAAGTGCTCAGTGTCTGTTTTTCATTGCAGTAAACTCAGAGTACTGGAGCATTTAGTCCTCCACACTTCCAAAATGTCACGGCGTTCCCACCGAAGAGGCATGGTGGGACACAAGCGCAGGTTAGGAGATGGAGGTAAAAGCAGAAGTGTTTAAATAAACACAGTGTGGCAGAGGTACAATGATGGCAGGCAAAAGAGTAATCCAAAAGACAGACAGGGCTCAAGCGATCAGCAAACAGAGTATCACAGGCTAGGCATAACAATAGTCCAAAATAGAGAAAACCTGAGTCAAGACACGAGAAAGCAAACACGGGAAATAAAGGCTTGGCAATAGCGTACACAAGGGCTAGTCTAATGCTTCGAAAAAAGTCTTAGTGAATATGAGAGTCCTTTTAAACATGGTGTGATTGTCCCTGAATTGGATGCACCTGTATCCAATTAGCTGTGATCTGGATTGGGAGCCTGTGCCCATGGGAACTGTAGTCCTTATAGTTTGCATCAAAATGTGGAAGTGCACGCTTCCAATTTGAGCACGACGGAGATGTGAAAAGCACAGCGCACTTGGCCAAGTCCACAAAGTGCGCTACATGTGCAGCGAGGAGCGAATCATGACAGAACCCCTCTCCCCAAAGGCGCTACACCCAGCGCGCCCAACGAGATTGCTTCTCTGGGTTCCTGGAACTGTAGGTGCAGGCTTTTCACTAGTTTCTACCATGCTGAACTTTTGCCTGGATGAGTATGTGGTCAGGAACTCAGACAGGAACTTAGGGATATAGACCAGTTTGACTGGGCACACTGGAACTGGAGCAGGCTCGGTGACCGCGACTGGAACAGGAGCAGGCTCGGTGAACGCGACAGGAACAGGAGCATGCTCTGTGAGCGTGACAGGAGCAGGCTCGTTGAGCGCAACAAGAACAGGAACAGGCTGTGACTGTTGCTGGAAAAAGCACTGTGACCTTCACGGGAACAGGCACTGTGACTTGCGCGGGAACAGGCGCTGTGGCTGGGACAGAGTCAGGTTCAGTGACTGTGACTGGAACTGGAGTGGGTTCCATGACAGTCTCTGTGACGTGTAGAGAAACAGACTCTGTGACGTGTAGAGAAACAGTCTCTGTGATTTGAGCTAAAATTTTTGCTGGAACAGGAGCAAGAGCGAGCTCCATGACAGTGACTGCTGCTGGAACTGGACCAGGCTCCGTAACTTGAGCTAAGTGTTACTGGCACCGGAAGTGGAACAGGAGCGGACTCCATGATCATGACAAGCCCTGTAACTATGATAGAGGCAGGTTCTGTGATCTGGACAGGAATAGGATCAAGAACTTGAACAGTTTTTGAGGCTTGAACCAGAACTGGTCCTTTAGCTTGAGCTGAAACTTGTTCTGTGGCTTGGGCTAGAACTTGTCTTGTAGCTTGAGCTAGAATATGTTCAGTAGCTTGGGCTGGAACGTGCTCTGTAGCTTGGGCTGGAATGTGCACTGTCGATTGTGCTGGAACTCGTTCAGTAGCTTGGGCTAGAATGTGTTCTGTAGCTTGAGCTGGAACATGCTCTGTAGCTTGGGCTGGAACATGCACTGTAGCTTGGGCTGGAATGTGCTCTGTAGCTTGGGCTGGAACGTGCTCTGTAGCGTGGGCTGGAACTCATTCTGTAGCTTGAGTTGGAACAGGCTGTGCGTTTTCTGGAACTTGTTCTGTGACCTTGACAGGAACAGTCACTGTGACCTTGACAGGAACGGTCTCTGTGACCTTGACAGGAACGGTCTCTGTGACTTGTACTGGAACAGGCTCTGAGATGTATATGGGAATAGGCTCTATGACGGCTCTGTGGAACAGGCTCTGTGTTGCTCTGGAGCGGTTGCCTCATTTTCAGCCACTAAAGGGGGATCTGGAGCAATTGCCTCACTTTTGGCCACTTGAGGGGGCTCTGGAGTGGTTCCATCTCCCATCGTTGTAAAAGCAGGGTTGGCATGGTGGTCATAAAGCCATCCTGGATTCACAGTGATCCTCCTGCATCCCTGTTCAGGCAAAGCATTCTGTCACTTATTTAAGGCTGTACCTGACTCTGTGCCTGGAATTTTTTCCAATTGAACTGGAGTCGGCTGTTAAATGTAAAGAATTTTCATATAGACTATATTGCAATTAGAAAATCTACTGGTGATTTTTTCAGTGATTTTATAGATGATTTCAACCATGTCACATATTCTCCCCTCGTTTCATGCACTGAACCTCTCAGTCCAGCTAACAGCACATGACCTTCCTCTATGTTCTTTGATTATGTTTCTACCATATGGATTTGTCAGAATGAGACAGGTAGCACATGTATTACTGTTTAAATAAACTATTTAAAGCTATTTATTTATAAGCTATTTTTTAAATTCACTTTAGTTTGCCAACCACTGAAACTCAGGTTTCAGCTTCTCTCATCTGTTAACCAACACATACTGTGACCTGGATTTTTTTTTGCAAGTGCATTTTTTTAAGTTTCTATCTGTTTTTTCCTGTTCTGCACACTGTCTGGAAAAAAAGGAACAGCAACTGCTTTATTAGAAGAATTTCACTACATTTACATCTGGGCCATTCACTGTACACATACTTCACTCATAGTTCCTATTGTGCTGGGAGAGTACCTACCCTGAAGTAGGAGCAAAAAAGTCACTAAAAACATTGTTCTAAGAGCAATAATCATTCTCAGTTCCTGCAGTGCATCCGACACACAAAAACAGGGGCACTTCCTCCGACAGTTCTAAGAATTATAAAAACTTACTCTGGTCTGAAAGTCTAATATCAGCTAGTAAAATAGTAGTTTTTGACCATCTTGAGTGAGTTTAAGACCGTCTAAAACCTAAATACTGGAGGTCAGATCACCAGATGTCCATCAGTAAAAACATATGGGGCCAGTTAATGTGATAAGTTCCAATCAGGTTACAAAATTCTACGAAGAACTTTTGTCATTATACCATTACACTATATAGTACTTATAAAATTATTTTAAGCAATTATAGTTATTATTATTAAGCAATTTTAGTTTTGCTTGAAGTCAGTGCAGCACTTGGCACAGTTGACCAGGGTGTTCTGCTGAAATGACTGAAGTGTGAGCTTGGGATTCAAGGTGCTAAAGTGATTTGAGTCTACCTTTAAGGGTACCTTTAACCTACTTTGGAGGTTAACAAAGTAGAACTTTGTTGTTTTTTGGGGGTTTATTTCCAGACAGCTCCTCTCACAAAAGGCATTCCACAAAGTTCCTGTCATAATGGAAGTGTTGTTAAGCATTCAGCTGTAGATGGAGAGGAGGCAGGTTGAACTGGCAGGTAATGCATGATGATCATCTGTGTCTGATTACCAGGAATTTAACTGTGTCTGTTGTGTGCTTTCAGAAAGGAGCCCATAAACAGACCGTGAGAAAGCTGAGCAGTATAGAGCTGTGTGTGTGCATGTGTTGAGCTTAATAAAATTCAATTAAATGAAAATAAGGGTCAATTTTTTGGCCCTAAATCTTCTATTGCTGAGATCTGAACTACTGAATTAGGTATTTTATTAGCGACAATCCATAATAATGTCAGGAACCTTGGTATCATTACAAGCTTTGACAAACAAATTTTTGCTACCGCGCACTACTGCACATGTGCAAATCAATTTTACATTACTTCACCACAAAGTTGTTGATACACTTGCGTTCGGCAGTCTTGCAGTATGTCTGTTTTTCACTATTTTCACATTTTATTTATAATAGTGTTAATATAATTTGCACTAAACAAATCTAGGTGATTTTTATGAAATTGTCAGCAGTTTCTGTCAGCATGAAACTAGTAGTAAAAATGCTACCCAAAGAAATAGATGTCATAAATCCTAAGTACTATAGGAAATTGAGATAGCGCAAATGTTCAAATATATAAAAAATGTCCATTAAAAAATCATACCTACAAATCACGCTACATGTAAAGTCCTAAACTCTGCACCTGGCTCCTCGTGCCCCTCCCCCACAGTTTCACCTGTTTTAATGGTTTTACTGCGCAAGTCATCACTCAGAAGTTGAGTGTGCCTTTCACAATCCTCAACAAGGTAGGTGATATAATATTAAACAATTTCAGACAAAGTACAATGTTCCCGGTAAAAGACAAGTTATTCTGCTTAAAATAAGTTTACCATAGAGGATTGTGGCAGGAACTAGGTTTTAACAGGTCTGAGAAAGGAATGTAAGTTATTGAGAAAAAAGTGGATTAATGATGAGTTTGGCTCAGCAGAAATTTATATAACATATGTCATTAAATATTGTGTGCGTGTGTTTGTGCATGAGTGAGAGAGAGAGCGAGAGAGAGAGAGAGAGCATTTGTGTTAACTTGAATGAGCCCATCTACAGTTTAATTAGTGGGTGATGCTAATGCTAGTTAACTAAATGTTGTTTTTTTTGACAGAAATGTTAGTGATAAGACGGATGTTTTATGATACCTGCAAAAGGGAGGCAACCACTCTCGAGCCCCCTCTAAGAGCCGAAAAAGTAGCTACTGCTCCTAAGCTCCCTCTAATGGCCAAAGAAGAGGCAACCAACCAGAGTCCCATCCGCAGGCAAGGAAAGAGACAACCGCTCCTGAGATCACTCCAGAGGCCCCGCAGAGGGAACAACCCCGAAGAAATTTTTGTAGGGGGGCTGAGTGCATCGAGGAGTGGCCCCAGCTTACTGACCAAGACAAGGGCAGCGACAAGGGCACTTCAGAGACGCAGGCTAAGAATGAGGCAACCACTCCCGAGCTCCCTCTAATGGCAAGAAAAGAGGCTTTTGCCCCTAAGCTCCCTCTAATGGCCAAAGAAGAGACTATCACTCCTAAGCCCCCTCAAATGTCCGAAAAGGGTGTCCACGCCCAAGCCCATGTCACAGTTCAAGTCTACGTCAAAGTCCAAGTCTACACCAGGGTTCAAAACAGCACCGGGGCAAAACCTTCACCTGAGCCTGTGACCAAGATTTCTCCTGCACCCAAGTCTGGTTTGCCACAAGCATTAGAAACTGTTCCCATCACAGTTGCTCTCCCTGAGCCCGCTCCTGTTCCAGCCAAAGTCGCCTGCTCTTGTTCCAGTTCCAAGTTCCGCTCCTGTTCCGGTCAAAGTCACTCACGAGGAGCCTGTTCACTTCATGGCCACAGAGACTGTCCACTCCATGGCCACAGAGACTGTTCCAGCACTCATCACTCTTCCAGTTCAGGCTAAAGCACCTGTTCTGGCTCGAGTCGCTAAACTCCTCCCTTTAAAATTCAAAGAGACTGTAAAAATCTTGGAACCTATGCCTGTACCATTTCTTGAGGTGTGCCAGGACCAGTCGCTCAAAGCACTTCATAACTATGGGCGTGAGTGCTACAGGACAGTAGTCGTTCAGGCACATCGGTGATGAGTGTTTCGGGACTGGCATTATGGAGGTGGTCTTGAAGCATGCTGGTACTGCTGCCTGGGCAAGGGACAGTTTGAAGGTGTCTATAAAGACCCCTGCAAGCTGCTCAGCACATGCTCTAAGCACACATCCAGGAATGCCGTCAGGCCAGCAGCCTTACGAGCACTGATACGGCTCAGTGCGTTATGGACATCTATGAGGGTAAGAGTGAGGGTATGGCAGTCATCAGAGGGTAGGGTTTTGGCAGTGTTTTCCTTGTTATCCTTGTCAAAACAAGCGTAGAATTTAGCTCATTGAGGCTTTCATGGCTGTCCGTGTGAAATTGCTGGGCTTATAGTCAGAGATGGCCCAAATGCCCAGCCACATGCGTCGGGGGTCAGAGTTGACAAAATGCTCCTCCACCTTCAGCTTGTAGCTGTGCTTGGCCTGCTTGATGTCCCTCTTCAGGTCTGCCCTGTACATACTGTAGGCCTGTGAGTCACCTGATCTGAAGACCTTTAGTAGAAGCCACACTTCCTTTTTCATCCATGTTTCTGATTTGGGTGTGCTTCTCTGTAGTAACACTGTCAATTGTTTTGTTGATGTATTCCAGTACTGAGTACGTGTAAGAGTCAATGTTCGTGTGAGAGCCACAGGTGGACTGAGAGGCAAACATGTTCCAGTCCGGGTCTTTAAACCTGTCCTGGAGTACAGAATCTAACAGTGCTGGTCACACTTTGATGGTCTTCACTGATGGTTTCACACGGTTGATGAGTGGTGAGTACTTGGGGGTGAGAAACGAAGAAAGGTGATCAGACTGTCCCAGGTGGGGGAGGGGCGTTGCCGTGTAGGCTCCAACAATGTTTGTATAGACATGATCCAAGGTTTCATCCCCTCTGGTATGGCGACATGTTGATGAAATTTAGGTAACACCATAGTCACCCACTACAATAAATGCAGCCTCAGGGTGTGCAGATTGTTGTTTGCTAATGGCTGCACGGAGTTCGTTCATAGCAAGCTTGGCACTTGCATCTGGTGGGATATATGCAGCTGTTATTATAGTGGAGGTGAAGTCCCTTGGCAGATAGAATGGTCTACACTTAACCATGAGATACTCTAGGTCAGCTGAGTAGTGTTTTCCAACAATGACCTAGTTTGTACACCAAGCTTTGTTAACATAAATGCACAATCCTCCGCCTCTTTTCTTACCAGAATCATCTGCTATTCTGTCTGCCCGGAGAGTGCGGCATCCGACTAGCTCAATAGCATTGTCAGATATTCCGCTGTGTAGCCATGTTTCTGTGAGTATCATGACATTACAGTCCATAAGTTTCCTTGCATGTGCAGGAGCCAAGTGTGAGGCTGGTTGGATCATTGGTAATAAAAATGAAGGTGTAAGTATCCTCAGGATGTAGCCCATGCATTCCACACCTTTTTTTTTTTTTACCAATCCTGTCCTCAGATAGGCTTTTGTGTGCATCTTCTTAAGAGCATGATACAAATGGAGCATCATTCGTGGGTCTGCTTCTTCTTGCTGGCAGGGAGACAAAGCTGTAACATTTGCTCTTGTTTTGTTGTTTGTCACCTGACTCTATAAGAATGGCAGGAGGTGTGTATGTGTGTACTCTTTAAGTACAACTCATGGATGACATATCCAGCACAAGTCTTTGGCAGTTGGAGATCACCCAGAATTAGACATACCTGGCAGACAAGCAAGAAGATCTGACTTGGTACCTGATATATGTTTTCCAACCACATACTGATGGAGGCTTATGCTGGTTCTCATGTCTGAAGTCTTGCTTGCAGGGACAGAAACAACTTGGTGATAAGGCTGCAATACCTTTTTGTACACTATCTTCCTTCCTTAACAAATGTTATGCTATGTGTCTGGCTCTAAGAGTGCCACGAGAGAGAACCTCATTACCATATTTCACAACAAACTTCCCTTCATGGATATGTGGAAGAATATCTGATAGACATGCCATATCAAATTCACAAATTCTGTTAAAAAATACCATAATCTAGCATGCATAATATGTGCATCCAAAACCAAAGAACCATGGGCATAGTTCATCAAAAGCATTCAGGATTAGCAGCCAATCACCAACACACTGACCTAAGATACCGCTGCAGTTGATCAGGAGATAGTATAACTGTTGTCCAGTAAGAGATAGGTGGAGCTTGAGCAGTGAGTCTCTTCTCCCACATCTCCATGGATTCATGAGGTCCACAACCCTTTTGAAGGTATTCATTATAGGTCTGAATCTTTAGTACGTGAAGCCAAGCAAGTGTAAGCAGATATGAGTAGAGTTGTGCATAAAGGTGTTAAATGTGCATCGTTCATTGAAGACGCTCATATTTTTGGTGTGCGGTAAACTGAATGAATCTAACAACAAGGCAACTAACAAATGTGAACATAACAACATGAAGATAACAAACAATCCATGATGGCAGTGTGGCAGTAGCATGCAGCTACGGCATATGGACGCTGAAACAATCATAGTTCATGTGTACCAACACCAAACATTACTGGCAAATAAGGACCAGCCAAAAACTGACCAGCAGGATAATCTGTTGGAGATGCTATGTGTCCTTGGGTTACTACAGAAAATGGCCCTCTGCATCACCTGATGCCAGCGGTCAAGGGAGGGACCCTGGACATTGTAAGCAGTGTGTGAGGAAGTGGAAGCATGGCAAAGGGTGGGGGTCCATGCTAGACTAAAAGCTAATCTTAGCCAACTGGCTCTTCCATCCATTCTGCTCTCCAATGTCTGCTCCCTGGACAATAAACTGGACATCTGACTTCAGCTGACTACACAGCAGGAGTTTGTAGATTGCTGTGTCTTTGTTTTCAAGTTCCAGATGCTGCCATTCAACTAGATGGGCTCGCTGCATTCCATTCTGAAGGAAAAGCATCTCTGTTCAGTAAGACTCGTGGTGGTGGCTTGGCTGACATCACCAGAGAATGGTGCAAGAACTCTGTGCTAGTTTCAATATACTGCTCATCACTGGTTCAGTTTGTGACTGCTAGATAAAGATCATTTTATATACCATGGGAATTCACCACCCACCCAGCACTTATGCTAAAGAGGCACTCTGTGATCTGTACAGGGCTATTAGTGATCTGCAGAATGCACACCCAATGGACTGTTTACTGTTACTGGAGATTTCAGCCATGCAAATCTCAAGTCAGTGCTCCCAAAATTCAATAAGTCTGTGGACTTTTAGGGTCTTGATCTAACACACTTGATCTTGGATACACAAACATTCCCGGCATGTACCAAATGGAGCTCAGTCCCCACCTCAGATACTAAGACCACATCACTGTTATGCTAATCCCAGCATACAGGCTACTCGTCAAATGCTCTAAACTGGTTCTGAAGCAGGTGAGAACTTGGCCATCAGGAGTCATCTCTGCTCTTCAGGATTATTTGAGCACACTGACTGGCATATTTTCAGGGAGGCTGCAACCAATGACAACAACACCAACTAGGAGGAGTACACATCATTACTGACAAGCAACATCAGCAAGTGCATAGATGTCACTGTCTCCAAGACCATCACTACACATTCCAACCAGAAGCTATGGATGACTGCAGAGGTGCGTGAGCTGCTGAGGACCCATAACTTCACCTTCAGAACAGGTGACAAGGTGGTCCTAAGAACAGTGAGGGCCAAACTGTCTCAAGCCATCACAGCAGCAAAGCACACACATGGCCAGAGAATCCACAGCCACTTTCAGGACAGTAGCGGCATGTGGCACATGTGGTGGGGCATCCAGGCCATCACCAACTACAGGACGACAACACCTGCCAGTGACGGTGATGCCTCCCTACCAGATGCACTAAACAACTTCTTTGCATGGTTTGATGCACAAAACATTGTAACAGCGAGGAAGAACACCCCTTCTCACAATGACCAGGTGCTGCATCTGACCACAGCTGATGTGAGGAAAACTATTTGGTGAGTTAACCCACAGAAGGCTGCTGGACCAGATAACATCCCTGGAGACTGCTGCCATTCCAAAGTGCTTCAAAGCCAGCACCATCGTTCCTGTGCGAAAGAAGTCCTCAGTGTCCTGCCTCAATGACTATTATCCCGTTGCACTCACACCCATCACAATGAAGTGCCTTGAGAGGTTCCTCATGAGGCACATTAAGACCCTGCTGCCACCCTCACTGGACCCCCTACAGTTCACCTATTGCTCATTGCCACCACCCTACATCTGGCCTTCACCCACCTGGACAACAAGGACACATATGTACAAATGCTGTTCATAAACTTCAGTTCAGCATTCAACACAATCATTCTGTAGCACCTGATTGGGAAGCTGAGCCTGCGGGGCTTTAAGCCTCTCTCTGCAACTGGATCCTGGACTTCCTGCATGAGAGACCTCAGTCAGTCCAGACTGGGAACAGTATCTCCAGCACCACCACATTGAGCACTTGGGGCACCCCAGGGCTGTGTGCTAAGTTCACTACTGTTCACTATGCTGACTCACAACCGTGCAGCTTGAACCACATTATCAAGTTCACCGATGACACAATGATGCGGTGGGTCTCATCAGCAAGAACAACGAGTCAGCATACAGAGAGTAGGTGCAGCAGCTAATCCACTCTTCACTGAACATTGACGGATCTTCGGTGGAGATCGTCAAGAGCACAAAATTCCTTGGTGTTCACCTGGTGGAGAACTTCTCCTGGTCCCTTAACACCAGTTCCATAGCCAAGAAAGCCCAGCAGCATCTCTACTTCCTGAAAATGATAAGGAAAGCCCATCTCCCACCACCCACTCTCACCACCTTCTACAGAGGGACTATCGACAGCATTCTGAGCAGCTGCATCACTGCCTGTTATGGAAATTGCACTGTATCAGTCCACAAGACCCTACAGCAGATAGTGAGAACAGCTGAGATGATCATCAGACTCTCTCTTGCCTTCCTCACAGACATTTACCACACATGCTGCATCTGCAAAGTCACCCCATGGGGATGATCCCACACATCCCTTACACAAACTCTTTACCCTGCCATCTGGCAAGAGGTATCGAAGCATTCAGGCCCTCACTGCTAGGTCCTCACTTCTTTCCATAAGCGATCAGACTCCTGAACACTCAGGGACTGGACTGACACACACACACACACACACACACACACACACACACACACACACA
>JAQMYM010004258.1:0-14620 GCA_030014255.1 Parauchenoglanis ngamensis | reverse complement strand
CTCGTCTCACTGTACACTGTATTACATGTATATGGTTGAAATGACAATAAAAGCCACTTGACTTGACTTGACTTGACCTAAAAAAATCATCCAAACTTGGCTAAAGTTTGCAAAACCATGTGGATTATTGGTTTATGGTCTGATAAAACCAAAGCTGAGCTTTTTGCCCATAATAGCAAAAAATATTTCTGGTGCCAAAAGGAAAAATACCCACATCACCAAAAGAATACCATCTCTATGGTGATGCAGCACATCAAGTGATCACGATTTTCATCACATCACATTTATGTTTACACATGAAATATTTATGTTTAAAGAATGTATGTGTTACACTCATAGCACTCATAAGAATCAGAATCAGCTTTATTGGCCAAGTATGTGTACACACAAGGAATTGGACTTTTTTTTGCCCTCAATGTACTTAAAATAATATACATACAGCAACTACAAAAACATGTGTAGTATATGTGGATATATATACACACACATACTGATTAGCCATGACATTAAAACCACCTGCCTAATATTTTGTAGGTCCCCCTTGTACCACCAACACAACTCCCTAATATATCCCACCCCTTGACAGGTGCCATTTTAACAAGATAATCAATGTGTGTGTGTGTGTGTGTCTGTTTAAAATAAAAAATAAACGATACACTGATTTGTCAAACTTTTATTGCAAGAGAAATATTAGTAATACTTAAAATAAATGTAATATTTTATAGCTTGTAACACATTATTTAGTCACAAAGGCTGAAACTATTAGTTTTGAAGAAGACATATCAGGTCTGTCTTTAGTGCACTGGTATTCACTTTGTGTTGGAATTCTATTTACTAATGTCAGAACTTGATTGGTTCTTGGCCTCTGTTACATTCCTTTTTTTGTGTATGTACGTCTACTGAAAGAAAAGAAGATGGTGCCAAAGAAAATAAATGGAAAAAAAACTCCTACCCTGTCTATCCCCACATCTACCTATACCAAAAAGTACAGATGGTGGCACACGTCCCTAACCTAGTGTGTCTATACAGAAAACTTTGCCTACATGAGTTATGTACAGGTGCACCCCGAGTACCTGTCCACACAGGTGAGGGGAAAACATCAATCAGAGTTAAACAGTGTTAAACGGAGTTAAACAGAGTTGTCTGATAAACACTCTGCCCAAAATACACTCACACAACAGAATTCTCTCGAGTGTCTGTGTCAAGTTGAATTGCGAAACAAAATATAAGTTGTCGCCGTCCCCTCCCCTGTTGGTGAATCAGAACAGGAACGCTGTGTCAAACACGTCAATGATTGGCGTAGGCGTCGCCTATGAGCCAATGAAAAGGAGAGAGGAGAGAGCAGCCAAGAGAGGGAGGGGGAACCATAAGAAAATAGACAAAACCCCTTACATGCATCTCCTGCACGTTACAGCGACTCTTGAACCAAACCTGTCTGCCTCGACCCAGATCAGCGTATAGGAGGTTTAATGCACTGTAATGAGGTCTACTCTTTGTTTCAATCTTCTGTTGTACTGTATCACAACATATAAATCAGAATTTTTCTTTGTCAGGTGGCGGATGGGGGGGTAAGGACATATATTGTTACATATCACTTCAAAAGCAGTCAGGTGCATTAATTTTTGCATTTTCAATATTTTCTTTTAATAAAAGTTTGACAAAACAGTGTATAGTTGTTTTTTTTTTTAAATCAGAGGGTGGGCCGAAACGAAAACAAAAAACTAACTAACTACGCTAATTACAAAACAAAACTTATACTGTTGGTGTCCACCTCTTTCCTAAGAAAACTTTAGTGAGTCCATTGTGGGGATCTGACAGATTTAATGTGAGCCAAATGCCTTCTTAGCAACTGATGTCAGGGCCACAAGAATGTAGTCACTGAGGCCAGATATTTTGCTGTTTTGGGAATGGAGATGATGGTGGGAATTTCGAAGGAAGCTGAGACCTTTTGCTGGCTGAATAAAGAGTTATAGATGTCCGTGATGTTAATGAACACTGGGGCCAGTTGGTCTGAGCAGTGGCCTAGTTTGTTTCATCCATAAATGGTAGATGAGAGTTTGGGAATGACCATGTGTTTGTTTTCGTTTCCACTTCTTTGAGGTTGGATATTTTTTCCACTCTTCTTGGCAGATTTGGTAGAGTTCAATTAAATTTGTTGGTTTCTTAGCACAGACCCAACTTTTAAGCACAACCTAGCTGATGGTTTTGAGGTTATGCTGAAGAATTCTGAGGTAGTCCTCCTTCTTCGTTATTTCATTTTGTGAAGTGCCCCAGTTCCACCGGCAGCAAAACAGCCTGAGAGCATGTTGTCTTGATGTTGCCTTGCCCCGCATCCCACTCCTTCTCTGACTCTCCTCCTTTCTTTGCCTGCTTGCTTGCTGCTTGTTGAATGTTCTTTCTCTGAGCAGAGTTCCCCCATGGCCTCCAATGCTCATAAATTCCTCGATGAAGTAGTGGTTAATGCAGTGTACGCTTGGTGCAGGTTTGATTTCAGCCTTGGTCACCTGCTGGTTTTCCCAGCTATTCTCCTTTCACACACTGGTTTTTAATAAATTCATTTTTGACTCTTACAGTTCTCTTTTCTGCATTTGGGTGCAGTGGGCGAATACTGACAGATGTTGGTACAGTATTCTTGGAGTAGAATGTCTCAACTTTATTCCTCCAAGCATACCTCTGGTCATTGTGGCCAAACAACTCAATCTTTATCTCATCATTATTTTTATTATGGTCTTAAGGTTTCTCTGAGCAGGAAGCTTATATACATCCAGAGGCTCTCGCTGATGTGGTATGTTGCATTTTTATCATAGTGTTCAGTAATATAAATTGAACAAACACGTCCATCATCGTCAATGCGGTCCTTGTTACTGTTGTTACATTGGCCAGTGTAATAGGCACGGATGCAATCAGGTAGATTTTCTGCTCCAGCTTTGTTTAGATTGCCGGGCGTGTAATAGATGAGGCTGTCATCCGGCAGGAGTTGTTCTCTGTTCTCAAAGAAGTGGAAACCAAAGTCCGTATTATGTTGCCCACAAAGCTGATAAAGATTGTTGTTGGATAATGTGATGTAAAATAAAAACCAGAGCAACATTGGAAGGCCATGTCTTGGGGGAAAGTCATCAAATCCAGTCTCATACAGCTCCGTCAATGTGTACACAGTCTGAGGACTAACACACACACACACACACACACACACACACAAACACACACACACACACACACACACACACACACACACACACACACACACTTGTTAAAAGTCATTAACTATAGGCATTAACCCTCACATTTACTTAGAATGGGTGTATTTACTAATTGAAAAATATATTATAATTATAATAATATATATTGAATAATAAGGCAAACAAAAAATTTGCTAGCATGCTTTAGCTAGCTAGTATTAGCTTTGTAATGCTACTCAGAGCTTATAGCTACCTAACATCACAATATTTCACCTCCTACATGTTTAGAGGAAATTTTATGCCCAACTGACAAAGAAATGTCATCAATAACATCCTGTTTTACTGGTAAATTTACATATTACACTTCATATTTTACTGTCTGTGTGGACATTTAGGTCCTACCTGGTACATCGTCTGGACATCTTTTGCGGCACGGCAGGCTGTTTTGCTGTTATTTGAATCTGTCAGATCTCTGAGATGTATAACTGAAGTATCAGATTGTTTTTTCCAAGTTGGAAAAACTATAAGTACTTCGAAGTTCTTTACAAGGTAGTGCGGCAATTTTAGCTATCACCTTACGAATGGTGTGCGGATGCCGTAACCCGGATGTACAGGAAAGAAATTATTTTCAATGATCAGTTGCTTCGACCGTTAGATGGCAGTAACACTAATCAGCGGCCATAAATGCCTTACAATCATGTAATCATGATTTTATTATTATAAGAATAGGAGTAAATACAGGAATAACATACATAAACATGCTTTTCAACCCAATTAAGTTATCTACATGGGGTAAAAGTCTTCAATTTTCTTCTGTTGAATCTTTTTGTCTTGAGGAAGTGTCTGATCCTGAGGTTAACACTGAAATTTTTACGTTTTTCTAATCAATAGTATGTTGTTTGAGAAAACTTTATCCAGTTCCCTCTCATCTGTTTTATACAGATTTTTTTGCTTTGCTTAATGAACCATTCATTGTCACTACACACCCACTTATTACTAATATTCCTTGTTACTACAAATGCATATTGCTGAATTTGTGAGAAATAAGTAAGAACAAAAATAAGCTTTTGTATTTACTTTGTACTTACCATTATATAAAGTTGTTGACAAACTCCTCTGAACATCAAGTAGATAGAAGTCCAAGCGGTGTCCATCTGAGTAAAGTCCTTGTAGCAAGTCCAGCAAAAGGTAGATCCAAAAAGGTAATGAATGCCTTAATGGCAGATTACCAATGAACCAATAAAACATTAAAAAAAGCATTTCCTTTAACAACAAATATTTCTTAAAAATAAGAAAGAACTCAGAACAGAGCTGATCAACTCCAACATACTGAATAACATCAGGAGGGAGTCCAGTGGCACGTCCCTTTAAACAAAATATGCAAAATCTTTTCTTCTTTCTTTTTGTCACTGTCTAACGTCAAACCCACACACACCTCACCCCATCTCACACTCATACACACAGCATAATGAAAAGTAAATCTGTCAAATATCATATACATGACCAATGTATTCTTTTTACTAATGGTCAGGAATACGACAAGTACATCTTCATTTTAGGATATTTGAACATACATTATATATGAAATCTAATAATACATTCAAACAGTTGGTTTATCTCAGGGGATTATTAAACCTGGTCTACTGTTAAACAGCCTTCAGTTCAGTTCAGTGACTGATTTCAGTTTATACAGAGAGTTATGCACCCACTTTAATTCACACCTATATTGGACAGCTATGTTGAATCAACATGGTTACATTGCTGTAAGAGGTGAAGTTACAGCTTTATAGTCTCCTCTCCACTGCTTTTAGCAATGCAGAGTGCAAAGGTGGATCCTGCAACATTTAAGTGTAGAAAATGTGATGAAATCTGTGTTCTAATCTATAATGTTTCGGTTCCATAGGTCTGATTGTTGAGTGTCTGTGATTTTCACTATTCAGTAAGTTGTAGGTCATTTTAAGGTCAGTCTGAGTAAAGAATTAAACGTGTATGAGGGCATCATTCTCTACAGGACTTGGACTTCACTCACACATTACTACAATACCCATAAGCCTTAGCAAAAGCACTTCCTGTTTGGCTTGGGCAGTAAAAAGAGGTGGGATGAGTCAGCCACTAAACAGGTGGCTTTAGTGAAGCAGTGTTTCTAGTAGATGTCCTGTATTAAAGGTAGAAGGACCAATTTTATATTCAGTTTGGTGCAGTTGTATGATAAGAGGATGAGGCTTATGTGTAGTGTATTAATGCAGGAATGGCGTGTTCTTTAGGCTACTGAGGCTTTTTGAGACGTGTTTTGAAGATTCTATTATCGTACTTCATTACCACCTAACTTGCAAACCTGATTGGGTC
The DNA here is from genome assembly GCA_030014255.1 of Parauchenoglanis ngamensis. Classification (NCBI taxonomy): domain Eukaryota; kingdom Metazoa; phylum Chordata; class Actinopteri; order Siluriformes; family Auchenoglanididae; genus Parauchenoglanis; species Parauchenoglanis ngamensis. The sequence continues at coordinate 9,095 of JAQMYM010004258.1, read as the reverse complement.
TTCTTCTCAGGTCATTTGAATAGTACTTAATAATTTAATTATCATTTTTTAAATTATTAATTAATTGTTGTTATTATTTTCAGAAGTGTCCTGTTGCATCAGCTTTGTTGAAGCATGGTCATAAAATTGTATATTTGTAAAAATCTGACACATATGATAAGTTAATATTAGTTACATGTACACTGAGAGGTAGAAATAACCTTTTAATTCATTTCAGAACTCATGAACATCCAAAAATAAAATTGTTATTTGTTAAAAGTCTTATTTTTGTCTGAGATTAGGGATATATTAATTATATATTAAAGTCATTAATTATGATTGTTGAGTAATCTTTGTGCAGGCTTTAAATCAGAGTTCATTCTGTAATACATATTGATTTAATATCAATGCAGTTGTCTTGGATTCTTGAAGATCTGACTGTTGGTGTGAAGGTGGAGGTTTTAGATGTTAGTCACCAAGTTAGTCACAAATTTACCTATGGGTAGTTCATGCCTCCAAACTTGCAAGGTTTTTATTCAGTGTAAGCACCCAAGACCAGATTTATTGGAGTGTCTATAGCAGTGGTTCTCATATTGGTGTCGGGGAACCCCAGCGGCTCACGTAGCAAATATTGTATGTTAGTTACAGTGGAGGAAATCACAATCCACTACAAATATTTTATTTATTATTGAGATTTTATGGATATTTGTGGGGCTGTAATCAAGATGAGTGTTGTGACCAGGCAAAGATCAGGACTAGCCGAGATCACGTCAAGACCGAGTGCAGATTGAGTCCAAATAAATATGAATCAATATTGCAGAATTTTTTTTTCCTATGCCAGGCTTTTTATTTAAATAGTTGGCTTTATTTAGCCAATGATTAGATTTTTTTTTTCTTAAAATGTGTGGATGCAAAAAGAAAAGACATTATTTTTAAAACAAAGTTTCACTCAATACCAGAACTCTATAGGGTAAGACTTGCTTAGGTCAGGGACAACTCAAGAAAATGTCCCAAGACCCAAAACAAATCCTACATCCTAGTTGTTATCCTAGTTGACTGCTCACTTCAGTCAAATTTGTTTATTCCAAAGCTCAATAACAGAAAATGTAAAACTTTAGTGAAATAATATGATATGGGAAGCCATGACAAGCCATGAGAAAGTGCTTCCTGAAAAATAATGAATAACTATTTATGTATTTATTGTTGACCATCAATGGAATTACATAGTGACTTTAATTGGATTTACAGCTTAAAAATATACATTTGCCATTGTGATTACATAAACTAGACTGTGGCACTGAATTTAATACTTCTCCTTAATCAAGTTGTCATTACGCAAGAAAAATGTGCTTAAGTTCAGAATTGTGTGTAACTGAGACACTTTTTATCTCAAACTGTACCTTGTGTGGGTAACTCCAGTGTAACTTCTGAATAATACTTAAGTGTTAAGTTAAGGTTGAGGTATAAAATGTTGACATTAAATACTCACTGCAAAAGTTTCAATCCACTCTAATCATGGTCCAAGTGTGTATTTGTTTAAAAGCTGTCATCTAGTCCACTGTCACCAGTGACTCAGCGTGACCCAGATCTGATGTTTTCAGGGCCATGTGAACACAGAAATCAGATCATTCAACGTCAGATTTGAGTCACTTTCATATGTGGTCCTATATCGCACACGTATCTGATTCATGGCTGATTCGTGCGACATGTATGAGAATGGTCAGATTGGAATTCATGTGACTTTGCCTATACATATGCTCTGAGCACTGTCCTCATCAGCTAACACTGGTAGCATGGCAAAACACCAATGGGGGAAAGCTACAGCTGACCAAATGTTTGCCATCCTCCAGAGCGAAATGTGATGCATACATTAGCTACTAGAGCATCCATTTTGTTACATTTTTTAGTACCACAAGTTGCTTTTAACAGGTCACTTTTACGGTTATGAATGTGAACTGTCAAGATAGGCAAATCCAATCTGAGGAAAAAAATCAGAATTGCACAATGAGGCTTGTAATGCGAATGTAGCCTTAGACATTATTTAAAAATCTCCTCTCTGACCTTTTCACTCCTCTGAGGTGTGAAGTACACAAAGATGACTATAATAATCTGAAATTGAAAGCACGGAAAATCCACTTAAAAACACGGGATTAAGGTAACCTCTGCGTAAATTATTGAAGCAAGTTTTAAAGTTTTTTTAACTTAAGTTGCAGAAACTAAACATGTCATTTGTATGTATGTCATATATATTATATGTCATATTCATAATGCAATGAATACATGTCCATGAATAGTACAATGAAAAAACTTGCAAACTTTACAAAGGCATCTCGGAATTATATAAAATAATTAAAATGTGTGGCAATGCACTTTAAAAACAATTAATAATTGAAATAAAGTAATATTATATTTACATTAAATATTTAATTGTCGATATTAATAATGGTTCACCTGTGGCCACCACACATGGTTATTTGTTGTCAGATACTTCACAGCACTTAAGGCATTTTCATTCAGGTGGCTGATATACACATCCAGGTTCTCACCAATGCAGTATGAGGCTCTTTGTTTGTAATGTTCAGTTACATAACTGTACATAACTTCACAAACAAACCCATCATTATTCACTTCAACTATGATTTGCTCCTTATTGCTGTCATCGTGCCGGACAGTATGATCTCTCCATATGCGTTCAGGTAGATCTCCAGCTCTTGATTTGCTCAGATTGTCCAACACGTAGTAGATGAGACCATCATTAGGCAGGATTTCCTTTATGTTCATATAAAAATGGAAACCAAAGTCTGTATTATATTAATTAAAAAGTCGGTAAAGTTTGTTTTAAAAAAATTGGATAACCCCTAAAAACCAGTCCAGCATTGGACACACACACACACACACATATTGGTTTCCATGTTGTATGGGGACCAACCCTCTGATCATCAATTGTGGGGACCACCCTTTCTAAAGGTTCTAGAGGTAAAAAAAAAAAAAAATCAAGTACACGGGGTCCTCGTTTTACGACAGTCTTGTTCCTACGACAATGATGTAACCCGAATTTTGTATCAAGCCTTAACACACCCTAGCCGCTAGTCACTAGTCACTTACCTATCCTAACACGGTTGTAAAATCATAATCTAGAACATAAAAACACAACTAAGCCACAGAAAAAGGAAAAGTACATAAATATACGTTTAATATAATGTTCGTCGTTGATCTCCCTCACTTATACGCCGCGCTACTGCGTATTCTTCCGCCGCGTGCGTGAGTGTCGTAAACTCGAAACGTCGTATGTCGAGATGTACGTAACCCAAGGACCTCCTGTACACTAAACATGGCTTTGTTAGCTTATACACGACTTCGAATATCCGAATTGATGAAGTAATGGTTTGACCATGCTATATGGGGACTTATAAAAAATCTGGTGAACATAATCTATGGGAACCTTGTTTACATATTTGAATAATTCACACAAATTCCAATATTATTAGTGGGGACCTCATTTGCATAATTCACACAAATTCCAACGTATTTAGTGGGATCCTCATTTGCATTATTCACACAAATTCCTGTTTGATTAGTGGGGACCTTGCAACAATAAGTGAATTACTAATGACAAATGACAAGCACCTCAGATTATTGCATTTGTTAAAAAAAAAGTTTAATCTACAACTAAGTAGAATTAAAAGATACTGTAATAGTAGTGCATAATGAGCAGAGTGATATTGAAATTTAATTGAATTTTAATTATAATTTTGGCTTCCAACAATTATGAAAACAAGATAATTGTGATAGAATAACAATTGTATATTACATATTTTTGTATTATGTACATTCCATATCACAATGTTTCTCTCCTTTCAGTTGTCCATTCTACATATGATTAGAGCAATTTATTTTATATCACCTAACATATTGAAATTAAATGCCAGATGTAAGAAAACCGTCCTTCTCCAATGCTTAAGTTCAGTAAATGCATAATGTTTCCAAAGTCAATGAGCAATCGTGTTAAATAACTGATCTCAGTACAGAGCTAAATAGTCGTGATTGTGATATTTGCCATAATTGGAATGCCCTAATATGTAATGTGGAGATGTAGCATGAAGCCTGCAAATGGTGCTAGTGATGCAATGTATGCAATGTAATCTCTCTTTTGAAGAGATAATGGTGGAGGTACTATTATTGAACACAAGATTTATATATTAAATAATTGTTGGGTGTATTGAAGATTGGACCTCTGGTGGTAAAGGGAATAAACGTACAATTTCAGGTTCTGCCAGTCGTGGTTCTTAAGCATTTCTCACAATCATTCTTTTCTGGTACAATACCAGATATGATGAATCGATTCATGTGCCTTTCCACCGCCTGTAGCTCTGTCTGCTGCCAGGGTGTTTTCTTCTTCTGATCACTTTACCTTAAAGTGGTCAGAAAAAACAAATTAGTAATTGAAAGGATGAGGAAGTGTGTTTGCTGTAATTCTGATCCAATATTCTGAATCCTATATCAGTACAAATGCCAGCATCTATGTAAAAGTAAAGTAAAATTATTTGCATCTACCAATGAAAACAATTGCATTGTCAATCAAAAACTGATTTGTGCATTCTGCCACTTAGACTGAAATGATCAATGGGGAAAAGGAAAAGATGATTAGGATCAACTATTTCTATTAGCCATGCATATTGTGCTGACATCCAAAAACTGTTACAATTGATCACTGTCCTCAGCTCAAAGTTTATACATTCATGAAAATAACATTAATTAAGAATATTTCAAACATAAATTTTAATAAGAATCTACTTACTCTCCTATGCAGTATTTAATATGTAGTAATTATATAAGACATTACAACCCCAATTCCAAAAAAGTTGCTGGATGCTGTGTAAAATGTAAATAAAGACAGAATGCAATGATTTACAAATCCTCTTCAACTTATATCGAGTTGAATACAAGTAAAAAAAAAGCTATCTAGTGTTCAAACTGATAACATTTGTTTTTTTGCAAAAAATAAAATAAAGTAATAATAATAATAATAATAATAATAATAACAATAATAATAATAAATCTGAATTTGATGCTTGCAACACATTCCAAAAAAAGTTGGGACAAAACAAAAGACTGGAAAATTTGTGGACTGCTCAAAGTATACTTGTTTGAAACATTCTATAGGTAAAACAGCTTAATAATTGCTAGTTAGAAAGTTGTTCACAAGCAAGGAAGGGGTAAGGTTCACCACTTTGTGAAAAACTGTATTCATTACAACCTGCTGGAAAATGAAAAAAAATAGTTTGCATTGAATTCAGTTACAGTTTGAGGTCTTTAAAGTTATTAGCTATATAATATTTTTACTAGCGCTTATGCTCAGATACTTCAAAAGCAAAGAATTGCATACTTTCAAGATTTCACTCAGGGTACCACCTCTGAAAATCCTTTAAAATAACAGATGAGACTCAAATGTAAAACAAAATGGCAATGTGAAATTGTATGTTATTAAAAATTTAATTGTTATTAAAAAAAGATCTCATGGATGTGGTTTAAATTGCAGGATGGAAATATATACCCCGAGGAGCAGACCCTTTCTCCCTCTCCCCACTCTATGTCCTTTCCTGTTGGTACAGCCCAGCTCCTCTCTTACCATACCCAATGTTAAATGCTTCAGGGCCCCATATATCCAACATATAGTTGTGAAATAAACTATATAGAAAACAAGTTTGAGTTTTGTTTTTTACAACTCAGCAAAATAAATGACTACATGTACAAAAGGTTACATGCAGAATTATCCTGATATCTTCAGTAAACAGGGACAAAATCCAAACACCAGAATTCAGAATTCAAGCTCAGTTAAATATCTGGCACAATACTGGAGGGAAGCGACTCACTTTTGTTCCATTTAGTCTCTAATCTATAACAAATTCATGTGGAATCTGGCCATAACAAAAGCAGAAAAAATGTGTCCAAATACTTATGAACCTGATAGTACATTGAAAAAGAAAATAGAGACGAATAGTTAGACCATTTCTTCACTGTAATTTGCAGCTTTGTAAGATGCAACATTAATTCTGAACCTGTTTGGAGTGAGGGCAGGACAGGATCTTTTTAAAAGTCTATTTAAATAGTTATAGGACAGAATATAGAATAGAATACTAAATAGAAAATAACATGGATATAATGTTGTTGTTTTGTGCAATGGGTAAAAAAAGGAACCTTAATTATAAACCACTTTCTACCCTGCCACTCTCACCTTTCCCAGCGTTTGAGGTAGATGTCCTGCAGGGAAGGTACATGCACTCTGATGACCTTCTCAGTGGCTCTCACTATCCGCTGCAGGGTGTTGCATTCTTGATAATGCTCCTGTAAAAGGTGGTGAGAATGGGTGTGGGGAGACTAGCCCTCTTTAGTCTTTGTAGAAAGTATAGACACTGTTGTACCTTCTTAACTATATAGAGGTGGTATTGAGGGACCATGTAAGATCATCTGAAATGTGGACATACAGAAATTTGGTTCTCTTTACCTTCTCAATGATGGAGCAATCAGTGGATTGAGGAGGGTGGCCAAATGGAAAGACAGGTCTTACAACCTGGCCTCCAATGCCTTGGTGACATTATGGGGCCTTCTTCATTCATTTTAGCGACCATGGATACTGTGCCCTAAGAGTTTGAAGTATTGCGACTAGAACAGCATTGTTGGTGGCTAGTAAAACCAATGCGGGAGTCACAGTCTCTGCTGCACAAAGTGCAGATGTAGTTGGTCATGGGGGAGTGTCCATGTGCGCATGCCTTCCACATGGCTCTCCTCTCTTCTGCCAGGTTCAAGATCTTCTCAACCATCTTTAGCTGTTTCTTGAGTAAGCATTGCCAACTGCTGCGGTGTCCTCCCAGATCTTCGTGTTGATGTCCAGAGCTTTTATGTCACCCTTTCAGACACCTTTATATCTCAGCTGGGGGCAATCTTGAGGTCTTTTGCCAGATGTTCACCATAGAAGTTCACCATAGAAGATGTCCTTGGGGATCTGACCATCTTCCATATGACACACGTGGCCAAGCCAGTGAAGTCTGTGCTGTCTGAGCAACGTGTACATAGTGGGGACCCAGAACGGGCCACAACCTGGGCGTTGGGCACTTTGTCATTCCAGCTGATGCCAAGGACGCAGCGAAGACATCGCATGTGGAAACTGTTCAGTTTCTGCTCTTGCTTGGCATAGGTTGTCCAGGATTCACTCCCATACAGGAGGGTGCTGACTATACAGGCATTATACACTGCCATCTTAGTTGGAGTGGTCGGCTTGTGGTTCTCCACTCTCCCAGACGCGAGTGGTCAGTCGTCCTAAGGTTGTTGCGGCCTTGCCGATAAGTTTGTTATTTTCGGCATTTAAGGACAGGTTGTCACTGATGGTGGAGCCAAGGTAAATGAACTAGTGTACCACTTCATCTTCATAGTTGTCGATGGTGATGACAGGTGGTGTGTCCACATCTTGGCCCAGCACTTTGGTCTTCTTCAGGCTGATGGCTAGACTGAAGTCTTTACAGGCCTAGGAGAATATGTCCATCAGACACTGAGGATCTTGTTCAGTGTGAGAGGTGATTGCTGTTTCATCGGCAAAGAGCATGTCTAATGATAGTCTCACACACCTTGGTTTTTGCTCTAATTTTTGTGATGTTAAAGAGTCTGCCGTCTGATCTTGTGTGCATGTACACCCCTTCGGTTGAATTCCCACAAAGCATGTTTCAGAATGAGAGAGAAGAGGATGCTGAAGAGGGTTGGAGCAAGGACGCAGCCTTGTTTCATGCCACTTTTAATATCAAATGGTTCAGACATGCTGCCCACATAATGGATGGTTGCCTTCATACTGTCGTGAAAAGATTTAATCATGCTGTGAAGCTTCGGGGGGCATCCAAATCTTTAAGAGGATGTTGAAGAGCCCACCACAGCTAACCAGATCAGAGGCCTTGGTCAAGTCTATGAAAGCGACATAGAGGGGCTTCTGCTGTTCCCTGCACTTCTCCTGTAGATGGCGAAGGGAGAAGATCATGTCCACTGTAGATTGTTCTACTCGAAAGTCACATTGGGACTCGGGATAGATGCATTCTGCTAGCTGTTGAAAACGCACCAACAAGACTCTGGCATACAGTTTGCCCACAATACTCAAGAGGGAGATGCCTCTACAGTTGTTGCAGTCACCTTTATTCTTGTACAAGGTGACGATCTTAGCATCTCTCATATCTTGTGGGACACCACCTTCACTCCAACACTGACAAAGAGTGCTGTGTAGAGACTGCAGAAGGGTGGTCTTGCAGTGCCTAATCAGGTCTGGGAGGATACCATCATTACCAGGGGCTTTTCCACAAGCTAAGCTTTCGATAGCCTTGCTGAGTTCTTCCCATGTTGGTACAGTGTCTAGCTCCTCCATGATGGTCAGAGGCTCGATGGTGTCCAGTGCTGAGGTGACAATAATGTTCTCACTGGAGTAAAGCTCTGAATAGTATTCCACCCATCTCTCCATCTGCTTGAGGATGGCGCCATGACACTCTGTGTTGTGGCTTCGTCTGGAAATAGGAGTTGGTCACGCAGAGGCCGTGATAAGAGCCGATACAGTTTGGGACCACTGCTGTTGCAGGAGCTTCCAGAGCGAGATTACTTGCAACCATGTACTGATTATGGGACTCCAGCTCCAGACTTTTCCTCAAGGTTTACTCCCGAAGCCTTTCCCCAAAAGAGATGTGGCCGCAAGGCAGCAGAGGTTTTTGGCAGAGTTTTCCTTCTCTGCATGAGTCAGATGACACCGGTTTACATGGTTACCAGTGGCAGGCATAGCCTGACCTGACCTAACTTCTGCTAAGACTGCCTTCTATAAGGAAAAGCTGGAAATCTCTGCAGGAGATCCGCGCAAACTCATCCACAACATCTTTTCTTAAATACTCAACTCGCCAGCTCCATCCTCCCTAACTACTGAAGACTTTTTTCATGGGAAGATTCAACAGATCTGCCAGACATTCACTCCCACCCCAACTCCTTCACGTCACACTAAGGGTTCCCTTTCCACCATAGTGGCACAGTTTTCCAATCTAGCTACAGATGAGATCCTACAAGTCATCTCCTCATGTAATCCTACCACCTGCCCACTG
>JAQMYM010004257.1:0-14620 GCA_030014255.1 Parauchenoglanis ngamensis | reverse complement strand
CCATTTTGGAATAAGGCTGTAACATAACAAAATGTGGAAAAAGTGATGCGCTGTGAATACTTTCCGGATGCACTGTAGGTCGGAATACTATTTAATTTTATTGTCTCATTTGGCTTTTTGAATGTTTATTGTAGCAGGTTCGTTTTGCAGTTCCATATTGTTGTGACTTTCTTTATGCCTAACTGTTCATATGATGATGATGCTAAATGAAGCAGTTTGTTGTTTGCTTTGCTTAAAGTATGTTTCTCTGAGCTATATTTCAAATACAGTAGTATATGATAGAATATTTTTGCCTATTTTGTAATTTGCTGCTGTTTTTCAGGCCAGTTGGCTTGTCTTTGAAATGCATGTGCTGGGGTAATCAGTTTTATGGTGTTGTTTTATTGGTATTATGCAAAAAAAAAAACACAGGTGAATCATCTCTCTCTTTTTTGCTCGCTCACTCGCTGTGTAGTTGTATGTGTGTGCAGTGGAACCTAAACATTAAAGGTAGCTTACAAGCATGCAGCCAGTTCTTATGTATACTATGAAATGGAATCCAGCCAGCTCCACTTTTTTTGGTGATGCTTTAGTTTTTGTGCCAAGCATACCTTTTGGAATTGTTCTCATCAGACACATTTTGCCTCATTGTTTGGGGTTATTTAGGTTGAATGGTTTTTTGGGGTTTTTTTTGAGAAAATGCTTCTGTCTAGCCACCGTAGCCCAGACATGTGAAGAATACGTGAGATTGTTGTCACTTGCACAGAGTAATCAGTGCTTGTCAGATGTTCCTGCAGCTCCTTTAATGTTGTTATAGATCTCGTGGCAGCCTCCCTGGCAAGTTTTTGTCTTGTTCTTTTGTAAATTTTGGAAGGATCTCCTGTTCTTGGTAATGTCACTGTGGTGCTCCATTTTCTCCACGTGTTGATGATGGTCTTCACGTTCTTTTATTCAAATTCTTTTATACCCTTCTCCTGATCAGAATCTTTCAACAACTGACCATACAGGCTTTCTAAGCTCTTTGCAGACCATGGCTTCAGCAGCCAGATGAAACCAATAAGATGTCAAGGAGATCCTACAGAAACAGCTGGTCTTCAGTTATTTGGGGTTAATCAGAATAATTCATTGATGACAGCTGAATGATTATTACTTTTGAACATGAGAGCGAATGTAATTTGTTCAATCTGAGCACAGCTATATCCCCAAATGTAAAAGCATGTGTATGTTCATGCAACCAGGTTACTGTGACTATTTTTATTTTTCCTCTTTTACCTAAATTTTTTCAAATTGTAGTTGTAATTTCACATTGAGGGTGGAAAAGTTCTGACATTATTTTTTTTACTTTCTTTTTTTTTTACTACACAAAAACCTGCCAATTTAACAGAGGTGTGTAGACCTTTTATATTAGTTTTATGTTGCTGTCTGAATGGCTCTGAGATTAAGCAAACTAGGAAAGAAAAGCTACCCTAAAAGTGGAGACTTCTGTGATAATTCTGTAATTATCAGTAAATCAGTAAATAATATTCTCCACAGATATTTATCATGTAGGATAAGGGGTACATTAATATAGGTATGTCCTAATACAGTTACATAACAACATGATTAAAGAAATATTACTGTTGAAAACTAGCAACCTTAGACTAGCAATTGGACTAGTGCTCGGAAAGTTGTGAGTTCAAACCCCAGCAACACCAAGCTTAACCTTCACTGCTCACTTGTATAAAATAAGATGTATGTAAGTTGCTGTGGATAAGGGCGTCTGCCAAATGATGTAAATGTAATAAATTCCCCAAGCTTGCTTAAATGTAATGAATAAAACAGAGCGTGCTGTCATACAAAAAAATAAAATTAAAATAAATCAAGGATTGGTGGTTATATTTAATTTTTCTTATACCACAGACATTTTCCAACTCTAACAATTTTTATTTATTAAAGAATGACCCTCTGTGCACTTTATCTGTTCATAGTTACGTTTAATGCTGTGGAACATCTACAAAACAAGTTTATTTAGGTTTTACTTATATTATTTCAGCTACCAACAGTTGTTCCCTCATGAACCACGTTTTTCTATCTTTAGAAGTTAGTAAGACAACAAACACAGCTTTAAGTTACAGAAAAAGCAAAGACGTTCATCCTGTAGACTTTTGGACATATTAGAAAACGTAAAGGGACAGTCTTTGCGCTGACTGTTACAAAGCACTGGAGACACCAACTGCTAAATGTTACTTCTCCTCAATCATATTAATAATTACGTACATTTTGATTCTGTTTATGTGGAATGACCCACATTAGAGTTGCCATAGAAATGAGAATAGTTTGCACTGGTTTCTTTCATCCTGTACTGTTCTGTTGCCATGTCTACTTACTTGTCTACATGCGCTGTCTTGTCTATTTATTGTCCTGTGCATTCATTGCATATTTTTGTACTCGTCTCATACTGTCATGTATCTGCACTTTATGTAGTCCTGTGTACCATACCCCTGCATTGTGATGTGTTGGACCATGGCCTTTAAGAAACAATATTTTGCTTCTCCAGTGATTTTAATTTTCCAATGATCAAACCCCACTGGCTGATATGAATAATGTCAGAGCCTTGCTAATAAAAAATCATTCAACAATGAACAACAAACTTGCTGACATTTATGTGCAGTAATATGGCATTTAAGGTGTGTGTTTCATTAAATGGTAAACTCCTGCAGAAAAATCAAGAGGGTGTATTTAAGACCCTTACAGAATGATTACATTATCTACCAGGTTAAATTTACATCTTTATTAAGCAAGAATCACATTGCTTTGAAACAAAATTAGCCCCAACCCTCCAAACCATGGCAGACATTGCTCTTAGATAATTATAATTATAATCTTAGAGTAAATTAATGAGTGTACACAAAAACTTTGGACATTCTGGTATATTTAGCTGCAATTTAGTGAGGATGAAAATATAATTGCTACTTTTTTTAAAGATAAATAATTAAAAATAAATTATTAATATATATTTTAAAAAATAAACTATTAAAAAATACATTTAATTTTTAGAAGTAGAACTTAAAAGCTGTAATATTTTAAATATGTACATTTGGCCTAACCCCTGTGTCTAGGTTAACCAACAATATGCAATATGAGTCAATTGCTGGTAGTTTTACTTTTTTATTTAAACGTCTTATCTACTAATTTAGAAGAAAAATATCAAGTAGCATCAACTCAGTGGACAAAGAAGCATTCTCTTTAATTCTTAGTTAATGCTGGTGTGAAAGTTAGTTATTCATAGCTATTTAAAATCTATGTATTTGAACCAGGAAGAAAATGTTTAAAGAAAATGAAGATGGAAGACCATGTCATGTGAAATAAGCAGTAGTGTTCATTTGAAGATTTTGAAGGCTTCCCATTTCCATTTGGCAGAATCACTGAATCACTTACAGGGCCTGCTGAAACTTGTCAGTGACTTGGTCTCTGTGATAATTACCCTTGGGATCTCATAAATAAACGGGCATCTTTTGTACCAGTGTGTGCACCAACTCAAGTGTCTGTGTGAATCATTCTCTATTTGTATTTACTATTAATGTAATTTACTACTAAAGAACTTTTGACATGAATTGTGATGATGGTAGAATTTTTTTAAAATGTATAATTAAAACTTGATTGTCAAAGCATGAAGTTATTCTGTTGATTGGCGTAATTACAGATATAGTTAAATGATAAGAGTTTTATGGACTCACAGGAAGTGCTCTGATTCTCTAAGCACCAATATTTACTCTGCAATTTCAGACAGGTACTTCCACATAACTCATATAAATTAACCCAAATCATGGACATGATGACTCTGCTAATAGAGAATCTGTACTGTCAAGCCTAGAGTGATGGATGGATCTAAAACTCAACAACTTAGAAGACATTAGCCTGCTTTTGTCAGTAAATTCAGAAAAACAAATAAACCCAATAATTTTACCCATATGGGCTTTTTCCCTCCAGTGGTATTAGTGACCATTAAACAGTAAAGGATATTGATCCATTCTTTCTGAAACTTGTGGCAGAAATCATTGCAGATTCTCTAAGATGGAGAAAGGGCATTATGATATGGGGCTGCTTCTCAGCAATGGTACTGCGGCATTACATGTCACTGTATCTGGGGGAAGGTTTATGTTTCCAAAAGACAACCCTAAACATACAGCCAAAATAACTCAAGATTGGTTTCTTTAAAAAAGGTGAATGTGAGTGTATGGCCTAGCTAGGGACCCTTATATTCTTGTGTAACTGAAGCAGATTTGGCCAAAACTAAATCTTAATGCGGCAACAATTTAACTACTTATCATAGACATCTCAAACTGTGATTGCCAGCAGTGGCTTTGCAACAAGGTACTAATCTTCATTTGTGGTGTCTGTATATTTTCCCCCCTATCAATTTACTTTATTTAAAACATATCTTGGGTTTTGATTATGAATATATGTTTCTGTTAATATTTTAAAGTTCAAAGTGAAAAGACAATATGTATGTAAAGTTGAAGGTACTTATATGCAATTATATAAAAATAACAACAACGGCGACAACAAAAACAAAAATGTCCGAATTTCCCCTCACTGTAACTGTATATTCATCTAGCCCGTCTTTCACCAATTTGAAGATGGTCTGTGATGTCAAAGCAGCCCAATAGCTTTTCAGTGGCTATAAAGGAAGAATGAAACAGTTTGCACATGATGAAAAATGACTCTTGATGCATGATTTAAACAGGATAGATCTTAATAGTTGCAATGAACTGTCTGAAACCACTTCAGAAAAACAGCTTTCAATAAAACAGGCCAGATGCAATGAAGTCCTTGTTGTTCTTGTTTGGGAGCAGTAATTCTTCCATTTTATTGTGCAGGGAGCACAAGCTTAGTGATGGTAGAGGGGTTCGAAATCTGTACTTGCTAGTTTCAAAGATTTCAGTACATAGACAAGATTTAAGAATTAATTAGTGTTAAAATTGGTTCACCTGGTTCTGGTGGAAATTGTTCAAGAATATGTATAGGTAGGGCATCTAGTGCACAAGTTGATTTTGGAAAAAAAAAATAAAGTGATAAAGGTTAAGGAAATATAAAAACAAGTATTGACTGGATATAAATAAATCACAGAAATGCCTGTTTCAATTTTTATTTATTTGTTTGTTTGTTTGTTTGTTTTAGGGCTTACTGAAAGGTTTGATGAGTATGAAAATAAAGAATATATATGTTTATAAGCTATGGCCTTCACAGTCACAAGATCTAAAATCCAATTGAACACACATATGAGATTTTTTACTAACATGTTAAGCCCTACTCTGACTGGATTAAGGTACATATCCACATGGCATTTTTTTCTGGCAGAAAAGCATTGGCAGGACACAGGGAAGTGTGTGCCATATTTAATTTTTCTTTAGCAGAAAAAGCACTGGATTCATCTGAGTGCTTCATAAAGTTTTAAAACACCGTGTTTTGTTTCTGTGACTTTAATATATTGAAAACACATTACCACTAACCACATTATGGTGGGTTGCCTGGGAATTAGCAACAGTGATGACACCAGTGCCTTTCTGAAAAGTTCATAAATTTTCAACTAAGAGCATTTGGAGCAGCCATGCAAAAGAACAGAGTGAACTGAAAAAATGCGTGATTGCAACGTTTTGTCTCTAGGTGGCAGAATGTGTTCTCACCTCAATGCAAACAATTGAAAAAATTGATATTGGCCCAAAACATAAACTAGAAATGCAATGGGGCCATGCAATTTAGCCTGTAATTTATTCAGTGGAGGTCAAAGAAAAGAAAAAAAAACATGACAGGGCCAATCCTTACAAAAATAAAGTCACAGAGGGGAGAATGTAAAATAGGAAATTACCCCACTCACTATAGCATTGTCTGCTTGCCAGCTTGTTGCTAAGCTACTCGATGTTGTTGTTGTACTACAATTTCAGTCAAAATGTTGCAGGAATGTATAAAGTTCACTATAACAGTAATGGTAGCCACTCAGGCCTGTAACTATAAATGTGCACAGAAAGTAGATGGTTATGAACTTTATGTGCTCTGACAGAAACAAAAAAATAATACATATTATTGTGGAGGCATCCATGTTTTTTCCAGATCCATGTCAAACGTAGTATATTACATTAATAAAACTTGCAAATTACTACTTAAAAGGCACCAAGAACCCAGCATAAAGCTCCAGAGATTTGTAGAATCTATGCAAAGGTTCTTTAAAGCATTACTGACTTTTTTATCTATTATTTTACTTATTTTATATTGGCTAATCTCTTGCTCAAAAAAGTGAGCTAATCATATCAAGGGTTAATACACTGGTAAATGAAAAATGCTTAACTAGAATATTCAATCAAAAAATATTCAATCAAATTTCAGAAATGTATATTAGGACATTATCCGCATTCTTTATATGCATGTATATCTTTACAAAGAGTAGCTTAGTTTCCAACACATGCTCTTATCATGTTATTTTTGCTATATATTTTGTAAGGTTTGGTATAACACTCTGTGGTGGACTGGCGACCTGCCCAGGGTGTACCCCGTCTCTCGCCCGAAGTCTGCTGAGATTGGTTTCAGCTTCCCCCATGACCCAGACGGATAAAGCGCTATAGATAATGGATGGATGGATGGATGGATGGTATAACACTTTTGGATCAAACATCTTACAATCATAATTCCACACTAAACACTAAGAGTTTCAACAAAATATTTTTATTTAAGTGCTTAAAACATAAACTAATATTTTGTATTTGATTTGATTAAATGTTAACACAAATTTGCACTTTTATTTTAACTTTAAAAAAAAGCTACTATTGGTCATGTGAAACAAAATTCCAGCTCATACATTAATTCAGCTCATAGATTTCATGTATTTCATCCTTGCTAAGACTTTGGATTTCAGATTGTAGGTTTGTGATTTCAAACTTGATTCCAATGGCTTTTCATGTGTTGATCTAAGAAGTAAACAGACAAGATAAATAATTTTAGAAAAAGGGATGCATTTAAACATGAAAGTGGTTGGGGTTTTTTTCTTTCAAAATACATAACTTACAACCTTGTTGTAACTAGCTGAATCATCATTAGAGCAGATGAGTTGGTAGTTAACTTTAACAGAAATGTGAAAACTGCACATTTACACTGACCCAGAAAAGTACTTTAATAAGGAACGGAGAGCTTTAAAAATCTCATGTCAGAATACTGCAACTGAAGACTTTACATGCTATGATTTGGCTACATACTGGTCATCCTGGACGGAATCTTCTTTCGCTGCTTTAGGAGATGAATTTTCAAAGGCTGCAAACTCAACTTGAACCATCTCAGGATTAAGACTGACCCTTGTACCTTCAGCCCTGTTGGAAGAACAGTTTCTTTTAATTGGACTTGTTATTGCTTGCAGTATTCATAAATTGTTTTTGCACATACTCCTTTGCCATCCACAGGGAAAACCAAAAACTTTCAGTTTGATACAGAATAAAAAGGATGGAAAGAAACAAAGAAAATTTTAAGTTTAACTTATTCTTTATGAGATTCTTTATTTATTTCAAAATCAAATATTACACACTTCCATATCAGGTCAGTGATGTCAGAGATGTTTGGAAGTGTTGCACGAAAGAATAAACAATATGCAGAACATGACTTTCACCAAACATCAGTGGAACTACAAATGGAATTGTATGTAATGGTGAGATGAGAGCAAAGTTACATTTTTTGGCCATAAACATCAACTGCAGGTTTGATGAAAACATGGGACTGTATACAAGGAAAAAAAACCCAAACACACACAAATAGGGACTCTTATGAACATTGACTTCCAATTATGAGTTCCACTAATTATCAGGATATGTAATCTCAAAAGCTATGTAATAATAATTAATATGTTCAAAATGATTTGTTTACATTTTTAACTTTAACTTTATTATTTACTACTGCTACTGGTTTTGTTCAAGAGGAAAAAGAAGTCTTAAAGTTTACTTCATTAAAATGCTATGCTATGATTCTCTGAAATAAAAGGGTTGATTATAGCTTACTCTCCAGGTGAAATTTCTTCCCTGATGTTGTCAGGAAGGTCTTTCAATGATGGTGGGGCTTCCAGGGGCAGCACCAAACTACTGAAAGAGCCAAATCTGCATAACAAAAATAAATACAACAGTTAAATGCAAGTCATGATTTAGCAGAAAATGGGTTTGTGCATCTCATGGTTGCAAACTTGTCGCAACTTGCACAGGTGATTTAATAATCTACTAATCTAATGTGGGTTTTATTGTTATTTCCATTTATAACGTGTACATTGTAACAAAATTCTTCAGGACCATGAAGTAGCACAGTACACAGAGCCAGACAAAGTGCAAATACATGATAGTGAGACACACGTGCAAAAATACACAATAATTACACAAGACAATACATAACAGGACAATAAATATACAGGATAAAATGCTTACTGAAGTTGAATAAACGAATGAATGTCAAATGATTAAGGTTAGAGTTGAAAGTGAAGTCACAGATTTTCACAGATAAAATTTCCAGAGTTTAGATAGTCTGTATGCATGTTTAAGTGTACTCTTACATGCGTGGGTTTTGACTGTTGGTTTGTGCTGGAACAGAGGAAATGGTATTCAGTGCCTGACAGGAAAACTTCGTCCATATCATGTCTTTTTTTAGAATGTCCTGCATAATGTATCGGAAAAGAATAAATATATCTGGGTTTTTCAACATCTTTTTAGACATGTATGTTTAAGGAAGTAAAATATTCTAACTTAAAAGACTACTATGAAGTACTATAAAGTCAAGATGGAGTTCATTTAATGCAGAAAATGTATTTCATATAGTACCAGTGAAAAGCTTAGACACTAATTCAGTGGGTTTTCTTTATTTTTATTACTTAAAACATACTTCATGTCAAAAAGTAATGATTGACTGTTGTTGTTTTTTTTACTTCGTTGAGTGGTTTTTTGACATAATATGGATTATTACAGTTGTTGAACTTTGCTATTTACGATTTATATTATTTACTATTTATTGTTTAAGTCTCAAACACATTAAGAAGGCAAGAAATTGAACTAATTAACTTTTGACAAGGCATTCCAGGTGATTACCTCATGAAGCTGGTTAAGATAATGTCAATAGAGTGCAAAGCTGTCATAAAGGCAACCAGTGGCTACTTTTGGATGTAAAATGTGAAACATATTTTTAACACGTTTTTGTTTTCCACATAATTCCATATATGTTCCATATGTTATTTCATTGTTTTCATGTCTTTAGTATTGTTCTACAATGTGGAACTTAGTTTAAATAAAGAAAAAACTATGAATGAGTAGGTGTGTCCAAACTTTTGACTGGTACTGCATATACAGTACACTCCAAAACATTACATACACCCTGGCATTCAAACTCAAATTTTCACAACTCCATCACATGCAGCTGCTTGCCTCTTTGTGTAAAAACATCTTTGTAGTGCTATTGGTATGGACTCCCACAACATGATCTTTGCAGATGTTATGTCTTGTCAGTGGGCAAAGGTGGAACTCTGGGTCACTCTCTGGGTATAAAGGGGTTGGTTTGAAGGCACACACACTCGGAGAAGGATTCTGAAGTAAACAAGGGCATAATAAACAATAAGCATAAGAAGAAAGCAAGCTTATAATAACCTCAAACAGACTGATTAGAAAAATAAAAAAGTATGTATTATAGCTCAGTTTTGACACTGAAGATACTCATAGTCAGAAAAATGGTGACACAAGCCAAATGTCCAGCTACATTTGTCTTATCTCAGCAACTGTTTAATACACTGACAGAGTGAACATGCATTAAATTATTTGGTACTGGTTAATAGAGGAAGATGAAATATAAAAGCAGGTATTTACTAAGATCCTGAGAGGGTGGGCATTTTGTGGATTTAACACATTAGGAGGAGTCCTGAAAAAGAGCACGGGGTTGAGGTATGGCTCTGGTCTCTCCTCTTCCTGCAGTTTCTTTTCTTTGCAGGAGTTTAGATCAGGAGACATTACCATGGGTTCATTCTGTAAAACATACAACACAAACTACAACCTGACAATACAAAATAAATAAGGGTACACAAAGGAATATCATTATCAAATGCGACTGTATTACCTGTGCTCCTGAGAGCAATGGCCTGCACTGTTTGTTGTGAACAAAAGAGGCTTTGGAATCATATACAGTAACCTCTTGGTAGCCCATTAGCTTGTAATGCTGAGGAACCTGGAGAAGTAATCATTAAAACCAAAGTTGCAGTTTATAAGTTTTTTTTTTAACCAAGTGGCATTATTGAATCAGGAGAGAATAAAATACTCAGCTTCTGCTAGGCCTACATAAGTAGCATTAACTAGAAAGCTAAACGATTAGAAACTTGATGATTGCTGATAAATTGACAGTTGATTAATCACCCCATCATGTGACTGGACCTGACCGTTGAGATCATCATGTATACACTTTCCAACATGTATCTGAAGTTCTTGATAGTTCTGTAGCAAAGCAATGCCTTGTTCTACTGTAAACTGCTCTAACAGAGCCTTAGCATATTGCATTTTGCTATCTTAGATAGCTTGTTGTGTTGATATTATAACTAGTGAACCAACATGAGTAAACGGAGCAGCCATGGCCTAAAGGTTGGAGACATGGGTTTGGGACCGAAAGGTGCCCGATTCAATTCCCTGGACCAGTGTGAAGAATGTGTGGGTGGGGGGAGTGAATTAACAGCAAATTCCTTTCCTTTCACTCTGCATTCCCTTGAGCAAAGCACCTAACCCTAATTGTAATATGTAGCTGCCCACTGCTCTGGTGTGTGCTCATTTCTCAATTGTGTGTACTGCTTGGATTAAATGCAGAGAAAAAATTCATAACATAATAATGGGATTTTAACTTAAACAAAGTATAAACCAAGGCAGCAATAGTAAAATTTCATAACATCTTACTGTTGACTGTACATCTTTAGTTAGTGTATACTTAGCAACTATCTTGAAGGCTCTCCATTTGTAAACAATCCTTCTCACTATAAAATGGTGAATTTGTTTGGAGATGGCCTTATAATCCTTCACAGATTGACGAGCAACAACAATGCCTATGAGGTGATGGCTGATGCCCTTTCAGAAGACACACACCTGAGTGCTCAGGAACACCAACTGCCAAAAGTTCTGCTTTTACAGAGGTAGTCACACTTCTTGATTAAATAATCTTGTTCATTTAACTAGCCTCTAAACACCTCTAATTCCTCTAATAATTGTGAATGTAGGAAGGGTGTACTTATTTTACCCCACCTGGTTTCTGAATGTTACTTTACTTTTTGGGTAACCTTAAAAAAAACCACTCAATTCAAGGAGTATATACTTTCTTTTTCCCATGACTGTATATACATAAAAGATATCCACCAATGAGTCTCAGGCATGAAGAATGGGACAGGCACCTGGACCTGACATGATACCCCCTACTGGTATAACAGCCCTCCATGATCATCTGTCCCAGAAGGGCACAATGTCATCCAACTACAGGCCAATAACCTGTCTCTCCAGAACATGGAAGGTCCTCTCAAGCATTATAGCAGATAAGCTAGGTAGACATGAGTCAGAACATGAGCAAGTTCAGAAGGAAATTGGAACCAACACAAGACTGTCAAAGCACCACATACTGGTTGATAGAGCAATCACCCAAGACTCTAAAACTAGGCAGACCAACATGAGCACAGCCTAGATTGACTATAAGAAGGCCTATGATTTGATGCCCCACACATGGAAAATTGAATGCTTGGCACTATACAAGGCTAACAAGGCACGGAAAAGCTTCATCAAGAACTCAATGCAGTTGTGGAAGACAACACTAGAAGCCAATTACAAGGCCATTGCAAAAGTCACAGCTCAAAGTTCAGTTAATTTACAAAGGGGAAGCATTGCCCCCACTGCTGTTTTGAAAAGGCCTGAACCCCCAACACAAAGAATGGATATGGATACAGGATCAGAAGTGGCGTAACCATCAGCCAAGTCCTGTACATGGCTGACATCAATCTATATGCCCAAGAGAAGGAAGATGATCAGGACAGAGGGAGTGGAGCTACCAGAGGGAAAATAGCAGACATACAGGACAGATACAAGTAGCTTGAAGTACCTTCTAGCCCATATTTCCTCCCTGTAGGTACAGGCCAATGGGAATCAGGATAAAGTTACAAGATCAACCACAGACAAATATCTCTAGAGGGTCAGACAGGTGCTCAGAAGCCAGCTCAATGGTAGGAATAAGAAGACATGACCATGTATGCCTATGATACCCAACCATCAGATACCAAGCTGGAATAGTGAACTGGCCACAGGAGGAATAGTTGCCACTGATGTCAAAAACAAGGAAACACTTTGGATCCTAAGAACAACAGATAGAAGGGGGCAAGGATTAGTGAGTGTCAAAGCAACTATCCAGAATGAAACAAGGGACATCCATGAATTTCAAGACCCTCCATGGAATGTACCATGGGCAGATAGAGGAAGTGGGTGACATCAAGAAATTCCACCAGTGGTTAGGAAAAGTAGGCCTGAGAGACAGCACAGAGGCTCTGATCATGGCAGCATCTGCCCAACCAACCAGGTATAGTGGTGGCTGATAAGGAGCATAAAACAGCAGTAGTGATAAATGTGGCAATCCTAGCTGACAGTAACATCAGGAAGGAGCATGAGAAAACTGAGAAGTACCAAGAACTGAAGGAACAACTGGAACAGATGTGGAAGGTGAAGTCCAAAGTGGTCTCAGTGGTAATAGGAGCAATAGGGGCTATGACTTCCAAACTTGGAGAGTTGCTTCATCAGATTCCTGGTACAACAATTGAGGCCTCTGCCCAGAAAAGCACAGTCCTAGGAACAGCTAAGATACTGCGCACAACCTTCAAACTTCCAGGCCCCAACCAGAGGTTGAGGAAGACACACACACATATACCACCCCCCAAATAGGGAGATGAAAGGAAGATATATTATATATATAAATTTTTTTTGGCTGACTCTGTATATACTGTGTTTTTAGTTGTCATCCGAGGTTATTTGTTTGTTTACAGAAGTTGGTGAGGACCACACAATTGATATTTAGGCCCTGATTAAAAAAACTATTTATAAAATAAACTATTTATAAATTTAACTAGGGCGGCACGGTGGTGCAGTGGTTAGCACTGTCGCCTCACAGCAAAAAGTCCTGGGTTCGATCACCCAGGGTGCCTTTCTGTGTGGAGTTTGCATGTTCTCCCTGTGCATGCGTGGGTTTTTTCCGGGTACTCCAGTTTCCTCCCACAGTCCAAAGACATGCAGATTAGGTCAACTGGCTACTTTAAATTGCTCATAGGTGTGAATGCGAGAGTGTGGTTGTTTGTCTGTGTTGGCCCTGTTGACTGGTGACCTGCCCAGGGTGTACCCCGCCTCTCACCCGAAGATACTGGGATTGGCTCCAGCTTTCCCGCGACCCAGATGGATAAAGCGGTATAGATAATGGATGGATGGATGGATAAATATAACTATTTATATTAATAAGAATTATACTTGTATAAATGTACTTTCTTTTTCCAATATATTCTGTATATTTGTGTGATAAAAGAGATATGAGATATTTATTTAAAAGGAGAGAATACCTTTGGATTAAAAAATGGAGTCAAATCTTCCTCAGTCAGCCCCACATGAACATTTCCAATTTTGGTGAAAGCCTAAAAATCAAAAAAGAGGTGAGTCATCATTATTAAGGTTTGTTATAGAATATGATCATTAGATTTTCTAAAGTGATATTGAAATATCTCCAGAATGCTGAGTGCAACATCTGATGCATCTGTAAATAAATATTTTTAAATAAATCAACATTAGTTTCAAAACTTGATACCAGATATCTTCCAAAAGACATATGGTGAAATATTTTACTATGAACTATTTTACTTTGGAATTTATTATATTGGATATCTATAATATACAGTGGATATAAAAAGCACCCCAGGTAAACTGCAGGTTTTCATGATTAAAAAAATTAAACCAAGATAGATAAATCATGTTAGATCTTTTTCCACCTTTAATGTGATATACCAACCAATGAAATTCAAGTGAAAAACAAATAGAACATTTTCAAAAGAAAAAAAAAAGAAAAACTTACAATACCCTTGTTGCATAAGAAAGACCCTTTTATAATGGAGCATGTGACTGTGCAAATTATAAACATCACATTCAAACCTGCATCCAAAAGTAATTAACATACATCTGTCATCAGTGAAGTGATTCTGATTGACCGAAAATAAAGATAAGCATTCTGATTTTCTTGACATCTTCTTGGTATAAATTAACTGCTGAAGCCATGGTGTAAAAAGAGCTCAAAGCTCAAAGTACCCAAAGAGGGGTACAAAAGAATTTCCAAAATATTATATGTACCACTGAACACTGTGAAGGTTTCTCAACAAGTGGAGAAAATGGTGCACCACAGTGATATTAACAAGATGTGCCTCAAAATTAGACATAAGGACAAGATAAATATTTATCAGGGAGGCTGCCAAGAGACTGACAGCAGCATTAAAAGAGCTGCTCTAATCCAGTACTGGTCACACCCTGCATGTGAATTCTTCACATGTCTGGGCTATGTGGCAGGGTGGCTTCCTCACACATACATACATACATGCAATCACCCCAATCCATGCAGA
>JAQMYM010004256.1:0-14622 GCA_030014255.1 Parauchenoglanis ngamensis | reverse complement strand
AAACTCCACACAGAAAGGCACCCTGGGGATCGAACCCAGGACCTTCTTGCTGTGAGGCGACAGTGCTAACCACTGCAGAGACGTGTTTTATGGAGAGCTCTTGAAATTTTGGACCCAAACATCTTCACTTCAGTTTCAGCCAAAGAGCACTGCAGACTTCGGAGAGTGACGGTTGGCTTTTTAATAGCCTCTCTCACCAGTCAACCAGTCGAAGTCTTGCTCTGATGCTTAGTTTTTGAGGGACGGCCTGTTCTAGTAATAGCCTGGGTGATGCGATGAACCTTCCACTTTCTGATGATGGACCAAACAGTGCTCAACGGGATATTCAAACTCTGATTTTTTTTTGTTGTAGCCATTTCCTTCCTTTTGCATTTCATTGTCTTAGTTTCTCACATCAGCAGAATGCTCCTTTGTCTTTATTTTGATTTTCCAACAAAGACAAAGACAATGGCTGTTAGAAAGGGTGCTTTTTATGTCCAGAGAGAAACCTTACTTCAGGATGCACAAGTAGTAACTGATTTAGGGATATGCTGTTATTGCATAGCAAAGGTGGTATCAGTAACTCGGCCTGCATCACACTCTCCAGCATCGATCATCGGGTTTAATTCTTAATTATCGGGTTCTTAATTCTTTTAATTTAATCAAAGTGTGCTGTTCCAAAGAGTTTATTCATTTCTGGATAGTTACATACCATGATAGCTACAAGCAAAATAAACACAAGAGTAATATATTCTGTTTGTAATCAAAATGATGTGCCATCATGTCATCATGAAACCAGAGAAGAATGCTTACACACTCTGTACAGATGACCGAGGACAATTTTTATGATCTAATAAAAGCCATTAATAAAAAAACTGTACTCAATGGAACAGAACACACAGAATGAATCAGCGATTACTTCAACAGTGTTATCATGATCAGAAATCAATCGAGTGAAAAGATGAGAAAATGGCTCTGTAAAATGGCACAAGGAGGGGAAAAAAAAATGGATTCAGCCTCCTGTGGTAGAGATAAAAATGGCACATTTTTGTAAAACATGCCGTTACAAACAATCATCGAAACAATCCTGAAACGAGCGCCACGGAAATAGAAGGCAATTTCTCATGTAGCAGTCAGAACTCCACGCTCATCACAATGCCTGTCATCTTGACCTGGGTATTGCGAATGCATCATATCCTCCACAGAGTGTGTGTGTGTGTGTGTGTGTGTGTGTGTGTGTGTGTGAGAGAGATAGAGGCTTGGAGTTGTCCAGGTATGAGATAGGACGCAACATCAAATATGGATGCTTCAATTTCTTCTCAGGCACAGCTGTCCACAGATCTGTCTCCAACCTTGTGTGTGTGTGTGTGTGTGTGTGTGTGTGTGTGTGTGTGTGTGTGTGTGTGTGTGTGTGTGTGTGTGTGTGTGTGTGGAGAATTGAGGTTGATGCAATGCCACACCCCAGAGTTTTGCTGACTCGAAGGTGGCGCTTCATTTGAAAGCTCAGCTAGGTGATAAAAAAACAATATGCCACTTTCCTTTTTTCATTAAGTGGCTGGTGGTGAGATATAAAGTCCTAAACACCATATGCACATGAACACAGAACGAGATTGTTCATCTTTTGGGAATAAAAGGTAATGGAGGACTAAATGTCTGATTCAATATGTCTTTTAGCAAATGTAGAAGGAAATAGCTCAGCGATATAGCTCATACCTGTTTACATTTTTTTCACTTCCTCAACTCCACGTCACTAGTGAACTGATGTGAAGGGTTCATACTCGATGTGCATGTTGAATTATTTCATATCATATACTGCAGCATATGCTTCCATTTTATATACTGCATCTTATACTCCCATATTATATACTAGAATATACTCCCATATTACATACTGCAGCATATACTTCTTTATTATGTATTGCATCATACTATACACTCCCATATTACATTCTGCAGCAAATACTCCCATATTATATACTGTAGCTTACCATATACTCCCATATTGAATACTACAGAGTATACTCCCCTATTATTCACTGCAGTGTATACTTCCATATTGTATACTGCAGCATATATTCCCTCATTAAATACTCCCAGATTTTAATTTTATATCATATTATATATATAAATAAATAATACACATATACACACATACATATACACACACACACGTACATACATATACACTTATATTTCCACATTATATGCTACAGCTTATACCTGCATATTCTATACTGCAGTGTATATATCCATATACTGTAATATATGGCAGTATATTTCCATATTACATACTGCAGCATATACCTCCGGTAAATATACTGCAGCTTTGCAGATTTGAATCGGGAATCATGTAATAAGAGAGGCAGTGGTGGCTTTATTTCTGAGAGTGTACCAGACTGGTGGGCTGCCCTGTCAGGAAGCATTTAGGCTCACTTCAATGCTTCTCAAGTCAAGCCTGAACTCCGTATGAAGCCTGTAGGAGGTAGAAAAATACATGCATGGTATGGTGTTTGGCGCTTGTGTGTACTTTTATGGAGCAGTAAGTCTTGGTGGCTATATATATATGAACGATTTATACAAAAGGCTATGACTTTATTGCCTTGTAAAAGGGGAATACGGTCATCATAATGCCACAAAAATTCACAATTTCCTGAAGGACTTTTTCCTCCACATTAATCCTTTTTTATTTTCTCCCAGGAGAAGTTATTAAGGCCCAACAGGTTCTCTTAGCAGGCTCTGTTGTCTTTGCTGCATGCATAATGAGTCCATAATATACAAACCATGAGCAAGCAATTGAACAGTGCATGTAAAATCACGGAGTGGAAAACACAGACTATCTATTTGATGTAATATTATAAACAGTGCAAGTCTATTTTCACAGATACGGTCATGGGTCCTGGAAGTCAGAGACACCAAAAAAGTGAATGATGAGTCTGGCTACAGATATCCACTCTCTGCCTCAGTTACAGCACATACACGTTCGGTCTCAGTGACAAAAAGGCGTCAGTTAATGCTTACAGTTTCTGCTAATTGCACTACATACGTATCTTAAACACAATAGTTTTCGATTTTGATCTAAATCACTTTAACAATAATTAAACCCATTATTTCTCCATTACCAAGCTATTGAAAAAGTATGATTCACTCTGCCCTAAACACACAAACTTAAAATTACAGTCGAGATGATATTATTAACTAGAAAAAACACATGCCAGGACAACTTCAAAAAAAATTGTGAAGCTGCTTTGTGACAATGTCTGTTGTTAAAAGCACTATACAAATAAAATTGAATTGAATTGAATTGAATGATTTGCCCAGCTAGTTTCTATTAGCCATCTCAGCATTTCCATACTTACAAAAGCATATAATTGTTTGGCAAGCGGAGTCACAAAACTGCATCTAGTCTCTACAGATTCTTCATGTTTTCTGAGTGCTTTTAGGAAACCATGAAGTAAATCTTGCACCTTGTCATTTAGGAGTTAGCTCACAAAAAGACTGATTATAAAGGACATGTGTCTATTAATAAGACCTGGATGGGACACCAGTTCATTTCAGGGCACCATGCACACTGACTGTCACATGCTCATTCACATCTAGGTGCAATTTACCCGTGTCATTTCCACCTACTGGCATGTTTTTGGTAGGTGGGATGAAACTGGAGAAACCGAGAGGAACCCCACACAGGGAACCTAAATTGGGAGACTCCACACGAACAGCAAACCGAGCTCAGGATCAAACTAAGGACCCTGGACAAGCGAGCTCATAATACTTCAAATTAAAAACAGATGTACATAGGTGTTGTGTTATATATAGGTCCGGAAGGTTGATGTTCTCTCACACACACTCACTGATCACTTTAAGAGGAACTGGAATAGTTGGAATAAGACCAGGCAACGTTATCCCAATCTGCAATCCCAGTTTTCCGAGAGCCTGCGCCCACTGTAGCCTCAAATTCCTGTTCTTGACTGATATTACAGGAACCTTCTGCTGTTGTACAACATCTGCCTCAAGGTTTGACATTATGTGTTCTGTGATGCTTTTCTGCTCACCATGGTTGTAAAGAGTAAATAGTGATTCCGTGTAAATTCTAGACTGTCGATCACAAGAGTTTCTGAAAAACAGCCATGGTCACTGAAATCACACTTTCTCATCCTGATGCTTGATGTGAATATTAACCGAAGCTCTCGACTTTGCGCTTGGACTTGATTGAAACATCTTCATGAATGAACTTCAGGTGTACATGTCTAACGACGTGTCAGATGAGTGTACATTGTACTATCATCATGATTATGTTGAAACCCTGAGTGATCCCTCCTCTAATAAACCAGGCTTCAAACCTGACCTTCAAAATTCTATTCCCACATCCTCCGTCGAATTAAAATGCCTCACTGGATGCGCTGCCCAGATTAAGAACGTTGCATTTTGCTTTACTGCTTTACGCTTTACTGATATATCCCATATAATTCCCATCTAAACCATGCGCATGTTCAAAAATCAGCGTGCCGTTGGTTTAAATGGATGCGGGCAAGCAATCGGCAAGTTCATGTTACTTCCAGATGATGGACGAACAAAAACCATTCAAGATTGGTATTCATCCTTGGAGTTGGACACCAGGTTATTTACTGACTCCTAATCTGTTCTACCATAAAATCTGCTCCGATTTAATATTCGAGGGATAAAAAGGAACATTTATGCAGGACTGACTGCTCCCTTTGAAGAGCGGTTCTTTCATAAAACCAATTATAAGCGTGACAAACTCATTTCCATACACAGCTAAATGACTACGATGCATTGTAGGACAAGGCAAACACATTCCCGTGTCATTATATAATAAATGTGAGAACCTGTCTTTTCTAACTTCTACTTGATTGCCACGGTGTCTGGAAAACATATCACACTTTCCTTTACTGGAATCATTTGACCTTTAATTGACCTTGGCAACAGTTACTGTACCACATAGAGCAATCAGAAAGAAATTAGATGGGAAATTGCCATATGTGAGGTGGTAACCCCAGGACACTCAAACACTTGGCGCAGTAATTCCTGGCATATGGAAGTGCTTCTTGCCGTTGAGTTTGCATGTAGTGATTCAAGTGTGAAAGTCGACCAGCCAACAGACCGCCTCTGCGATAGTCATAAACAAGCGGGCGCGAGTGCAAAAATGGTTCAGTGACTATTTAAAACCTACAGATGAGGGAGGGTAAAATGTTATATCAGATATTTCCACCATAATAAACAAAAAACAATGCAACACTTGATACTGCTATTTATGATCATTTCATCGTGACATGTTCGGTAACACTATTTGAAGGATCACTTCAAAACAGATTCATAAGCAGGAGTGGACATATGATGATAAATGATAACATTATTAGCAAATTTAGGTTGCCCAGAAACCTAAACAACTGCAAGAAAAATGTTGTACCTAACAATGTAATAATGTACGGCAAGGTAGTTAACTAGTTAAGTGCATTAAGACAGACTAATTGAATATCTAGTCCTTATCCTGTGTTTACAACCTTGACGACAAACATTATTCACAGTATTCTCTCCACTGACATTTAATCTTTGTCTAGCATCTTCATTTTAAGCACCATCTAGATTTGTTGATGAGTGAGATTACCAGATACTTGACATAAGACCGACATCTATACGCCAACATTGCTTTACTAAAGAGAAGAACCCTTGGTATTGTTGCTACAATAAAATACAATATCGCTTACATTTCTCAGCAGGGGAAGGACGCAAAATGATAAGTCCGTGATGAACAGTTACACTGGGAACGGATCTGAAGAACAGGTTAAAAGCATTTGAACGGTAAACAGTGAAAGATGGCCGCTTTGGCTGAACCTCCGGCCATGAAGAGCTCACTTTGAAGTCAGAGATTAAGTCTCCTATATAATCCAGTACAAACTGACATCTAAGAAGTAGAGCAGAAAACTGAGTCTCTGCCACAGGCCTGTATACCGGATTGAGATCAAGACAGAGACAGAGAGACAGGCAGACTTGTTAATATATCATGTCTCAGCTTATTGCACTTAAACTAAATGGCTGCTCCATATTCAGTGCTTTTCCTCTGCTCTCCATCGCTCCTATAGCAGGAGTGATATCTCTCTCTCTCGCTCGCTCATCCTTTCTTTCTTTCGCTCAACCCGTCTCTCCCTCTTTCTCTCTGCCACTCACTCTTACATGTTTGTTTCCCTCCTTTCTGTCTTTTTTGCTCAGTCTGTATGTCTTTCTTTCTTTGTTTCTTTGTCTCTCTCTCATGGCATATCTCTCTCTCTCTCTCTTTGCGTCTCTCTCTCTCGCTCACCATCCCTTCATCTCTCGGTCTCCATCTCTCGCTCTTCCCATCACTCCATCTTTTTCCCCTCACTGTTCCTCACCCTCAGTGTCTGTCAGTCTCTTTCTCTCTGACAAGTACAAAACACACAAACTCCTCTGAGGCAATTTAGGCTCCGAGAAACTTCAATATAGGTCAGACTATCTCAGTGCTCTGTTTAATTTGTTCAAAATCCTTGCGCTGCCATTATGGAGATGTAAAAAGTGTGACATTTGCCTTTTTATGGAGCCATATCCCATCTTCCCCCAGGACATAATGACGAGAGAGACATAACGAGCTTGGCTTAAACGGTCACGCGGCAATGGCTGGACAGATTTTAATATCGCTGGTGTTCAAAATAAGCAAACCCCATGACTAAATTGCATACTATATTGTGTTAACGTATGATTGTTAAAAACACTTTACTATTGTCAATTTATTCAGTCCACTTACACTTACACATTTACGTGAACACTAATTGTTCTATAGCCATGCCATCCTTCATGTAGTCATATAATTAAAACAGCACGCTCACTCTGACCTCTACAGCCCCCCGTGTATTGCACTGACCTTTGAACTGCGCACTTTTTTCTCCCACTGGGAGATGAAACGGTTTAAGAGGCAAACAGCGTAGGTGACATCCCGACTTGGGTCAGGAGACATGAAGCAGAGTAAAGAAAAGAGTGAGATGTAAGAGTAAACGTCTGAGAGTTATAAAAAAAAAAAAAAGCTGCTAACATCAGGGTCATTGTGTCAGCCGTCCACGTTCCTATTAGGCTTTTTCTACCACTACTCCCAATGACTACTAACGCACGAAACATCTTTTGACTAAAAAGAAACAACAGTGATGTGCCAATCATTTCTTATATCAATCCAACTCTTTTTAAAAAAAAAAAAAAACGTTAGTGTTAAAGGTTTAAGTATTCCAATACATTTCTAACAATCTCTCAATGGTATAATTCAATTTTCAGACAGAATTGGAATTCTACAAATTTAATACATGCTTAATTATTAATTTGCACTCCGCATTAATTTGCGCCATTCCTGCACATGCAAAAAAAAGTATATTATTCCATTATTTTTCATAAAGAATATTATTCAGTAACTGCTATGAAATAGGGATGGGATTATTTATGAGTAAGGATTTTTACCATGTTCAAAACCCATTGTTAAGGCAAACAAACGTTCAGGACTGGAGTGATGCCCTGTATCCTGATGCATGCGGACGGTAGTTAAAATATGCCTACGTCATCTTAAAAACAGAGTAGAACGAAAAAGCACTCACTACTTGGCTAAAAGAAGGCTGATTTATAAACAAAAACCTTTTAGAAACCTCAAGCCACACAAGATGACGTACATCGCTCTTAAATATAAAGACCCACCGACATCTTGCTTTTGGAAGGAGCTGCATGCTGGCTGTCTAGGGAACGGACATGCTGCCTATAGAATATACAGTATATATAGGAGGCTATATAATGAACGGCAACACTCTACTCCTCAGAGAGCCTGATGAAACATCGTGGGTATGTTTGAACAACAAGCAGTCTCAATTCTCAATGTAACCTTCAAGGAGGCTCGTTTTCCTAAGAAAATCTCATAAGTGCATCCGGTGCGGACTGAGTTCGGATTCTCCATGACGTCTAATCAAATTAATTCCAGCCGAACTCTTCTCTAAGCCTGATTATTCGGGGTAATCTTTGCTGTCTGTGTGCAGCTCATGTCATGTGGGCCATCTGCCATTTCTGTGCAACCTGAGTCTTTTACATCTCCACCTGACATACCTTTTGTTGAGGGGAAAAAGCTTCTACCAGCTTGGCGGTTTGCAAGAACCATTGTTATAGCATGGTCTCTCTCTCGCTCTCTGTCTTGTTACCAGGAATGACTGGTATAAATGCACTAGCAAGGCTAAAATGACTGCCTTTCAAAGAAAAAAGAAAAAAGACACCAGGATAGCATACGGTTTCATTTCCACATCACATTATTTGTTGGTCTTAAATCAGCTCCCAAGCTGGACTTGGCAAGTTTGAATACTGACGATGGCAGTTGCCAAGGGAGGAAAACGGTCCACGGGATGGATGGCTCATACTCACACTGACACCAGCCAATCACAGGCATCTATAAGCTCATGTATGCAGAAGAGGGTAGATAGCGCATTCCTCCAAGTGTGTTACGTCAACCTATGATTCAGCATGAGCATCACTTTGAAAAGATGTAGTTGGCTGGCATAGTGTGTCTCAGAGGAAGCACACGTTTGCCCCACCCTCCTTGGCTGGTAGCTGTTGAGTGATGGCTGAGAGTTAACTAGTGAATTGTTAAAACCAAACAGCAACAGCACCACCAATGGTCATAAGAAAAATGCGAGGAATTACATGAAGAAGCAGGGATGGGACTTGGAGGAGATGGTTTGGTGGAGAAACTAAAAGGACACATGGGAACTGTATGTTTGGTGTTTTTAGGTTTGAAGAAAAAGGTTAAAACTTTTCGGTTTATAAAGTTCGATGTTCAGAGGAATCCAGCCATGAACATAGTATAACATTATAACCTTGAAACACACTATATTTTAGATACATATAAAATAATAAACATGTTGTCGTCTTCCTGCCTTTAAATGTGTGCGTGTATACTATTTTGCCCTAGGTCATTCTTATTATACTATTGATAAGACCTTATGATGTAATGCATCATAAGGCAGTTTGGTGAATATTAGGTTTTACCCTCACATCTAATATCATGATGACCAAACACACAACTCATTATGCAACAGCGCGCACACTTGAGTCTGTACTCAAGCCATGTCAGAACCCAATAATCAGCTTCTTATTATATTAGAGTGGTGCATTACTAAAAGTAAGCTTTCGAAATGCTCCCAGAATCTAGTCAGTTTCACCAAAAGCACAATTTCTCTCCATTACCCAAATATCCACTGAGGCTTTTCAAAGCACTATGGGAACCGAACCATAAGAGCAAGAAAGCGAGAAACAACTGATGGGAGAATGTTTATAGAGGATCTCATGTCTGAACCCCTCAAGGACGCAGTCAAGGTCGTCGCCTAATTGGACCAGCATGCGTTTGTAGGGGGTGAAAAGCCGAGCAAGTTTAGCAGCTCCTCAGGGGCTCCCTTCCTCCCTCGCCTGAATACATGAATAACCAAGCGCAAGTGCAGTTCTGTTCATATCAATCTCCATACAAATCGCTAGGATCTGGTGAATTATATACAATGAAGCTCAGAATTAGCAGGAGCTCCCAATACGTACATAACTTTTGACTGGAATAGATGGTGTGCATATAAACAGGCCATTATTAGGACTGGCCAGTGAACAGTTTATTTGGAAATCATACACACTGGCAAACAGAATAAACATGCGTGTAAACATGCGTGTCCATGCATCTTATTTCTGATGTCTGGTAAATCCGAAATATAATTGGTTCTGACTAGAATAGTTTTAGGGAAGAGTTTATGAGCAAGCATTATTACAGTTTATGCCATAGTGATGTTGAACTCACAATCCTGTTTTGTCAACAGCTCTGAGAGAAGGTAAATCACAGGTTTATGTTAATGCTCTAGCTCTAATACATTATTGCATACA
This sequence comes from Parauchenoglanis ngamensis, assembly GCA_030014255.1. NCBI lineage: Eukaryota > Metazoa > Chordata > Actinopteri > Siluriformes > Auchenoglanididae > Parauchenoglanis > Parauchenoglanis ngamensis. Next base: position 4,734 of record JAQMYM010004256.1, on the reverse strand, counting down.
TGGTAACAAGGATTTGGTAGAGTTGTGTTTATTTTTGGGACATGATCTACATGATGTGATGCGACATCCCAGTTTAACTCGAGGCTGCATGCTGCCTAGCTCCTCTTCGTCACTTCATTTTATGCCTCCAAAGCTCCAAAAAAGACAAACGTCTTCCTCGTCGCCAAATCGATCTTCATTTCTCTTCATTACTAATATTAACAAATCTAATCCAGATAGTAAGCTACGCTAGTTAGTAATCCGATACTTGCTAGGATTGGTAAGATTGTTGTTATGGTTACAGCGTGTGCGTGGCCCGAACGTTTGAACTTTAATACTATCAGATTCTGCTTATCGATTCCAAAATTATAAATTAATTAATTAATTAATTTTAAAAAAAGATAGGTCAAATGTTTAGGTCACAAAAAAAATCTTTATTCTTTTAAACATTAACTGAACATCCACAAAGGAAATAGCAGTAGCTGTCCATCTTTCACACTGTTCTGAGGTTGCTACGCACGCTAGCTCATATCTAAAACAAATAGACACGCTGTTACGTTGTTGCGTGACCGTCACGTCGACGGGTCAGGGTATTTTGGATTCTAATTTGGAACAGGGTTTTGGTTCCCAACACTAGATGGCATGATATCAGTTGTTCTTTTCTGATACCAATACTCCTTCAATAAACATTTATGGAAGGAGTCTTCATTGTCAGCACTTTGTAACAATAATACGCAACAAGCTTATCTGTCAAGCAAGTCCCTGTGAATGAGGCGTTACTGCAGAACTAGATCAATGTACAGATCACTGCCATCACTTCAGTTCTGTTTGGTTTATTGGTCATATGTATGCTAACACAGGGTCAACATTACCATGAAATGAGTTGGACGAGAATACAAACAAGAAACAAGTCTCAGCAATGGAGGCCTATACAGAAAGAAAATAAGCACTAATACGCCGAGATGATTCTTATTATAGAGAGCTGTGCTGTTATCAACACTTTCCTGTCCAGAGCAGACAACACTGCCATGGCATAATGTTCTACCTTGTTCTCTTCTATTTGCATGATAAATACATTTTATATTGTTGAGTCTTGGGCTGACAAATTCTAGTTTATATTTTTGCATCAATTTGTCTTTTCAAAACATGCTTTTTAAAAAAAACAACAAAAAAACCAAAAAAAAACCAAAACACCTTTCTTCGAAGACTCTCGCAGTGTATTCCTTTAACATATGTCATTTCCTCTGTAATAGTTCAGCACTGTGTGGTAAACAGTATATTCCCACGACCTCAGCCCCGCAGCTAATGAGCGCTGCTCTAATATGGTAACTGCTTCTCTGGTTGCGGTTTCTTCCAGGAGCTGGACAGCACGGTTGTCGCACTAGCAAGGTCTCCTGACACAGAGCTAGCTAAGCTTAGACACTTCCTCTTCCCGCTAGTTATAACTAGCATCCACTGCTGAGATAATAGCTTGAGCTGAGGGCAGAGGATGCATAACAAGAACATCCAACATGCGCCTTTGCCTCATTACGACTGAGCTATGCGAGAAGACAGTAGGACACGTGGCGCTGCAGGTGAGCTCAGAGATGGGTTGCGAAAACAAAGAGAGACAGTCGAGTCTCAATCGGAGTTTCACAGGGGATAAAAGATAATGAGTTGGCAATACGTTTAGTGCTTGGGGCTGCAGGGACTGCAGTTTTGTGCCATTTTGGGATGTAAACACTGGCGAGTCTGATTAAAGCTGAGCTTATCTCCAGCACGCTGAATATACAAACCCCAGCGAATCAGGGTCTCATATTTTAACGCAGGAGGAAGATTTAGAGCGGAAGTTCTTGCGCAATTTAATTTAACACTGCTCTTGTTATTTTTTAAGAAGCATGCATGAGTATAAACGATTAACCTGGGTGACAAATACCCTTCCATCCAGCGATAAAAACCAGTGTATGGAAACGGCAGGAACTGAATGAACTCGTTGCCCGTTCTGTAAGGCAGAGCGTTTCAGGATTTATTATGTCCCATCTCAGTTGCAGACTTCGCTCTGATATAATCAAAGGCAGAGTGTTGTTGGCTGTTGATCTGATTAAAGTTTTATAAAGGAGCTTTAATTAAAGGTGCAGTTTGTGTGCTTAGGGGACGGCTCCGGTAACACTTCATGATGAAGGGGTGTAAGCCAAGAGGTGTCAGCCAATATTAATAATAAACAGCAAAAACAACAAAAGCAACAACAAAGTCAGGACTTTCCTGAGGCTCCAGTGGTGCATCTTCAGTAGTGCAGGCTTGAAATAAAAACATTACGCTCAAACGGAGTAAAAAAATGTAAAAGCTAAAAATCTATTTCTTTGAATTTGAAAGAAAGTGTGCACTTCTCCTCTAATAAAAATGTCTTTTTTTTTCAAAATTGTCTAAATTATCACCATAAAATACATTTTTAAAAACTGTCATGATCTGTTGTCTTTGATAAAACATATTAAATATGTAAAATCTCTGTCATCCATCACCAGGAAAAACATGGAGCTCTCAACATGAAAGAAATAGCCAGAGGTTTGAACAAATAAGCCAATTATAGACTATTGATTTGTGACGCGTTATTGATTTTCTTTGGAACAAAAATAAAAAATCTGTACTAAAGAATTTTATTTAGCTGTCCAGAACTGACCATAACACAGACAGACATTTACGCTTTAAGGAGAGTAGGGGAGGCATAATAATAGTACCAGTTGTGTGGTCAGGAACTGCTTGTTGGCAGTGGCAATTGCAAAAAGCTTCTGCAGTAATTAGGAGAGCAAGTGGTCGCGAGGTCAGGAGGTCGGGGGTGGGGCTTCCAGATGGTATTGACTGTGCGAGTCATTCCATCATTCCAGATTTATATGTCGATTTGGAGTATTTTATATATTCATACTAGCGTCTTTTTTTTTTTTCTTTTTGCAAAGCTTCTACGCAAAATGCTTCAAGCTTGTCCAGGCTGGTAACATAATATAATCATAGTAAACATGACCAGATATTGAGTAAGTGTAATACCATGCCAAGACAATTAAACTGTTATATCGCACCTAGCTAATGAAGAGAACCAGCAGTTAATAATACAAACAAGCTAAATCAGGGTCATACTAAAAATTAAATCACCTGGAATCTTAAATAGAGACATTACTTATACTCAATTTTTATGAATAAAATTATGAACAGCTTCTAAATGGAGCTGAAAGTGACTTGCTTGGTCATAATCGTAAAAATTGCGACAAAATAGTAAAATTGCGACAAAATATTCGTAAAATTGCGATACAACGGCCTACATCCAACATTTCTCTCTTTAAACAAAAAATCTTTTTACTTTTCATTTTTAAATGGTCTCTTATGTTTTAACTTTATATTCGACAGCAAGGGGGAAAAAACAAACCCCGTTTTCTTGTCTACTCCTGATTTTTTTTTTTTTTTTTTTTTAGTTTAAAAGACGAGTATCTTACCTACCGAATACCCTGAAAATTCTTCCCTATATTTATTATTACTCATTTTAATAAAGGCCACCAACAATTCTGCAGGTGATTCAAATATCTGACCAAAGATCTGAATACATCTTTAACATGACATTTAAGAGCAACATTCTAACATTCATATAGAAAAGAGAAATTCGGGCCTGGTGCCAGCAGCATGTGTGCACATGTGCTGAATTCTAATTTGACTGCTCGTGTAAATCCACATAGCGTTTTCACCAAGCATGATGCATCCCCACAGGTTTAATTACCTCCCTGTGCTTGTCAGAACTTTAATGACCGTGTGATATTTTGTGAGAAGACACACTTCACTCTCAGTCGGTGGTATATTTAAGTGCTGATTTGTGCTCAGCTATTAAAAGTTTCAGGTTCAACTATTATAATGGACAGGTTTTTATGTTCAGAGAGCTTTTATGTCAATTACAACATGTATGTTTCCTGAGGAACCCATCTGTTCTTGTCTCTTCTCACAGTAAACAGATGTTACACTGGTGTGGTGATGAAGTATGAAGATTAAGAGAGCGTAACGTATAGACAGGAATACGCCTATTGCAGTTAACTTACACTATGCGTCTAAAAGTAGTAATCATGTCAATGATTTGTTTGAGTACAATTTAGCTGAGGAAAAGCCTATTTTCTGACCTGGAATCAGCTGTGACTTACATCTTCCTCCCGATCTCTGAATCTGAAAATAAAGCCTATGACTCAAATGTCACTTTGAAATCTGCTGCATTAGCCTTTAAAAAAGCCTGCCCAAGAGGTTTGTGACATTTTCCTTCGTGCTTTTCACGTATGTCCACAAGAAACAACACACAAACAGTGATGTCACCCTGACCTTTTGGTGCTGAACATGTTGTCGAGGTTTCCTCTCGCCAGTAAAGAAGCTTCCGGAAAGTCAGGAGGAGAGGCTTCGCTTCAGGGAGCAGACCTGAAATATGGAGGTGAGAGTTGTTAAAAGAGAGGAAGGAGGACCTTCGGTAGTTTTTCAGGGTAACAGCCAAAGACAACAAGAATAAAAAAATTGGAGAATCAGACAGAATCTGGCCAACTAGTAAGAAAAGTAAACAGCTGGATGTTAGATATTGACTGCTATTTGTTGTGTGTTCACATTGTTAACGAGAAAATCCAAGCAGAGAGAGAGAGAGAGAGAGAGAGAGAGAGAGAGAGAGAGAGAGAGAGAGAGAGAGAGAGAGATACACACACACACACACACACACACACACACACACACACACACACACACACACACACACACACACACACACAC
>JAQMYM010004255.1:0-14646 GCA_030014255.1 Parauchenoglanis ngamensis | reverse complement strand
TGATGCATGCCAATAATTTGACCCTTCTGAAACAGATTAACATCTTTTCCACGACCACAGGATGTGTCTTCCGACATAGCTGTTTAGGAAATGAGAAGCTACTTACTGCATCAGTTAGGGTTAAGAAACTGCCAGCTGAAACATAGTCATCCTTGCAGTAATTATCCAATAGGAGGCTCTTACCTTTTTGCTTTGTTAAATCCAAGTGGTGACCTTTTTTTTGGACAGGCAGTGTATTAAAGCATTCCAAAATAACTTTAAATTCCATTGCAGTAGCAAAGTCAGTATCAGCATGGATATCAAAATCACCTAATAACAGTACAGAAATCTTTCAGCTACTGAGTAATATGAGCAACTCAGATCAGAAAAAAGCTGGGGAGTAGTTTGGGTGGGTGGTAGATAAGAAGTACAAATAGACTTTTGGGGCCAGTAGTTTTCAATGCAAGGATTGATGGTATTGAAGATCAGTATTATCAGAAGGTAGTTTAGATCTCACAGCTGAGTTGGAGAATAAACCAGGTCCATGACAATGAACAAATAAACCAGCCCCAGAATCGACACACCACATTGTACACAGGTCCAGAAAGTACTGCCAGCAGACAACATCTTGGCAGTTACATCCCAAAGCCAAGCCAACCACAAAACTTTCACAGCAAGCCAATTTAGCTAGGACCCATTGTTAGCCCAACACTTGCCCTGTATATGAGAGGTGGGAAACTGAATCCCCCAGCCACATACTACAGAGAAACAGTAAACGATTGGAGATTCACCTGCCAACTGAGCCAAGGAGGAGAAAGGCAACCAGGGAAATGACTTGCAGAAAGGATAGCTGGTGAGTGTTGAAAATGTGTTTGTATTTTTGAGAATGTGGGACAGCATGCTTTGGGTAATCTGGGACAAATATTTACATTTTTTAAATGAGGGAAATATGCATTTAGGGACTTCCTGGAGTTGCACACATAGTTATTCAGTCACATCATATAATTTTATATAAACCTGGAGTATTAAATGATAAAATAAAGAGATGTAGCACATGGTCTGCAGTGTAGTTGGTGCCACCATTCTCAACATTCCATTGCTGTTTGGTAACAGGACTGGCTGTCAAATCCAAAGATTTGGAAGTCTTCCTTCACATGTTCCTTCCACCTTTCCTGTGGGCTTGGGTGTGCTTCACGCATTTGAGTTCACCTTTCTCGTTGCCGTCATGAGGTGCATGGAGAGGAATCCCCAGCCTCTTCCATGATTCCCCGGTGGGGAGAAGCGCTTGCTGGTGTTCTCTGATGGGGCTATGTAGCCACAGATGTCACAATATGAAACATTTTTGCAAGGAGTGGAATAAAATCTCCTGATTTGCCATCAAGTTTGTTGATGCAGGTTGGTAGAATTATCCAAAAAGACTTTTTTTTTTTTTTACTTTTACTTCACTTTTTTTTTTACTTTCAAAGAATTGAAAGTTCTATGTTACAAGTGAAATATTGTGCTTTAACAAAGTGTTAATTATGGATCGTGCACACTTACACAACAAAGTTATAGTACATTTTTTTCTTTTTTCTTTTCCTAAAATATTTCAAGTTTTTCCACTTGGATTTTGTTGTTTGTTATATAATATTAGGATAGAATATAAGATTTTTTATTAGTGCCTGAGCACAAGAGGTGCATATGGCCTTGACAAGGATATATGACAAGGATTCTTATTTATTCATTTATTTATTCATTCATTCATTCATTTATTTTTAGGTCCTGTGCAACAAAAGTGTAGGGGCCCTGGTGTTCACCGTTGGGCATCTGCTGTGGAGGTGCAAAACGCTGTTGCTTTCATAAGATTTTTAGGGCCCGAGCACTGAAAGGTGCTGGAACCCCAGTGTCCACCAGAGGGTGCCTTTGCTGCAAGTGTAAGACCATGTTGCTTTTATAAGGATTTTTAGGGCCTGAGCACGGGAGGTGCCAGAGCTGCTAAAGCCCTATTTTTTTGCCCTATGTTTTTATTATTAGGGCTTGGCCCTGGGTGTGCCCTGAAGGCTCTATAGTGTCACCATATGATATTTAGTATTTTGACCAGCTTATAGTTTCACATACTTGCACCAAATTGGGCAAGCATGTGGATCTCCACAAAACAAATAAATCTGACACTTAGTATGGCCAACAGAAAGTTAAGTAATTTGAATTCTGTTCATTTTGACATGTTACATTTTGATGTACTCCTCCTAGATGGTTCATTGGATTCATGTCAGATTTGATATGGCTCAAACTACAGATTATTGGTTATGATGGTTATGGTGATATCCCTATCAGCCATCTCGACTATACTCCTACTAGACGGTTCATCAGATACATGTCAGATTTGCTATAGTTATTGGTTATGATGGTTATGATGATATCCACATGCCCAGAGTGACTCTGTGGTATAATGCCACCATATGGCAATAGAAAAAGGAGCCTTTTCACTGATCTTAGCTATTGCACCTAGACAGTTCATCGGATTCATGCCAGATTTGCTACAGTTATTGGTTTTGATGGTAATGCTGATATCCACATGACAATCTGGTATAGTGCCACCATCATTATTATTTAGAATCAGAACAGAATCAGAAAACTTCATAGATCCCGAGGGAAATTGCTGAAATTATTATTATTATTATTATTATTAGAGAAATCAAAAAGGTTTTCTAGTGCCTGGATTTGGCATAATAGAGGAGCTCCATTATTAGAACCTCTCATTATTAGGGTCCAAGCACCAAAGGTGTGTAGCACCCTATTGTTTCCATTAGGCTTGTTATTTTTTATCCTTTGACCATTTTCAAGATGGTTCTCATGGGGGAAAACTCAAGAAACTTGGCATGCACATCTGTGTTGGTAACCTCTACTATCTTGGCCTCCTTCAACCTATAAGGTTAAGACTAAAAAGCTGTATCTATTTCTTAAAAGCTTTACTACAACCTCAAAGGCCCAGTCCTCAGAGGCATCATCCTCTGATGATGATTCAGTCCTCCATAAGGGTTTACCCATCTAAAAACCTGGGTGGCACAACTTGCCATTGGGTGAGCTTTCTGTAAGTCTTACTGCATATGAAAGAGATACCACTGTGAAATTGCATGTTTGTTCTATAGTGCAAGCTACTGCTAATGTGAGTGCAGCTCAGTCTGCTCCTGTTCAGAGAGAGGGGTGTCAGTATTGTCATATGTCCAGGTATTGGAAAATCCCAATTGACTGAAAGAAACTGCTGAGAAGTCTGATCTCAAGAAGTCTGAAGCTAAATGTGCTCTGATTTCCAGAGTTCCTTTGTCTTATTCAGTGGGAGGAGCCATTTCCCCAGAGTTAATGGAACTGATTATTCAGCTGGTGTAGGATGCATCTCAACACAGATGTGGCGAACTGACACACCCTCCCACTCTTTCTCCTCCTGCTTTGACTTCTTCTCATTCTTATTTGACATGTGTACTGTAAGAGCTTATTTACAGCTACTAACACATGAGCATGACAGCAGGTTGTATGTGACAGTTACTAATAATATCAGCTTTTTAATTGATACTGGAGCACAAGTGACAAAAATTCCAATAGAAATGGCCAGAAATCTTGGTCTTTCTCTAACAATAAACAACATTGTCATCTGTGGTGTCACTGGGACATATTCTAGCTCTTACAGCACCAAGTCTGTTCACTTGTGCTTTGGTCCAAAGTCAATTGATATCTCCCTTATAACTACAAATGTTAATACGTCTCCTATTCTGGGTATTAATTTGATTTCACAATTACACATGCAATTGGATATTGTGCCAGCTGTACCTAAACCCTATGTGCATCACAGGTGATGGACCTTTTGATTGCTAATCAACCTATCTGGGATTGGTAAAAGAATGACTGTGGCTTACTGGATATCAAACCAGTATGTCTCAGAAACCCTTTTCTAGGACTAAGCAGTATCCTATCTAATGGGAAGCCATTGAGGAAATTTGGCCTATAATTACTGAATTGTTTAACTGAGCCATTCTAGTTAAAGCATGCAGATTTTCTTTTCTCCTCTCTGACCTGTGAAGAAAAGCGGGCCACCTGGTGAGGCATGCAGTACTTAAAACCCTCTAGAGATTGACAGTTGATAATTGTGACAGTAATGCATATATTGCTTGCCATCCACCACGTGTCATGGTGTTCCCGCCAACGAGGCATGGCTGGACACAAGTGCAAGATAGGAGAGGGAGATAAAAGTAATGTGTTTATTAGAACACCCTAGGCAGAGGTACAACAACGACAAGCAAAAGAGTAATCCAGTAAACAGGCAGGGGTCGATCGATTGACAAGCAGAGTAATACAGGTATGCAATAAACAATCCAAAACAGTGAGTCCAAAAAACCAGAAAACAATCACAGGAAGCTACAAAGCCTAACTAATGCTTTGCAAAATCAGAGCGCATATGGGAGTCCTTTTAAACACAGCTAATTAATCCATAACTGGGTGCACCTGTGTTGAGAGCAAGTGCTCTTGGGAACTGTAGTCCTTGTAGTCCCTGTCTGAAAATGGAAGTGTGCGCATCCACTTTGAGCGCGACGGAAATGTGAGAAGCACAGTGCGTGTAGCCGAGTCCTCAAGGCACACTGTGCGTGTTGTGAGGAGAGGATCATGACAGAACCCCAACCCTCCCCCCCCCAAAGGTGCTACACCCAGAGCGCCCAACAAAGTTATTCCAAGGGGGACCTGGACCTGTAGAGACCGGTATATCACTGGTCTCCACCACAATGAATTTTTGCCTAGGTGAGGGTGTGGGCAGGAACTCAGGCAGGAGCTCAGGCAGGAACTCAGGCATAGCTGCAGGCTTGACTGGAGACACTGGAACAGGAGCAGGCTTCGTGAGCATGACTGGAACTGGAGCAGGCTCAGTGAGCGTGACTGGAACTGGGATCAGGCTCGGTGAGCGCAACAGGAACAGGAGCTGGCTCGGCGAGTGCAACAGGAACTGGCTCAGTGAGGGCGACAGGAACAGGAGCTGGCTCGGTGAGCACGACAGGAACAGGAGTTAGCTAGGTGAGTGCGTCAGGAACAGGAGCTGACTAGGTGAGCGCAGCAGGAACAGGTGCTGTGACTTGCGTGGGAACAGGCACTGTGACTTCAGCTGCAACAGGAGCAGGAGCCGGTTCTGTGGCTTGAGCTGTAACCAATACTGGAGCAGGAGCGTAATCCATGACCTGAGCTGTAACCAATACTGGAACATGAACTGGAACAGGAGCAGACTCCATGACTTGAGCTTTGATCGTGACTGGAATTGGAGCATGTTCCATGACTGAGACTGGAACTGGAGCGGGTTCCATGACTTTGACAGTCTCTGTGATGTTTAGAGGAACAGTCTCTATGATGTTCAGAGGAACAGTCTCTGTGACGTTCAGAGGAACAGTCTCTGTGACGTTCAGAGGAACAGCCTGTGTTACCTTGATGGGAACAGTCTCTGAGACTTGAGCTTTAACTGTTACTGGAACAGGAGCAAAAGCGAGCTTCATGACAATGATTGCTGCTGGAACAGGATCAGGAGTGGACTCTATGACAGTGACAGGCCCTGTAATTATGACAGAGGCAGGTTCTGTAACCTGGACAGGAGCAGGATCAGGAACTTTTCTCGAGGCTTGGAACAGAACAGGTGCTTTAGCTTGAGCTGGAAAAGGTGCTTTAGCTTGGGGTGGAACAGGTGCTTTAGCTTGGGCTAGAATTTGTTCTGTACCTTGGGCTGGAACTCATTCAGTAGCTTGGGTTGGAACGTGTACTGTAGCTTGGGCTGGAACTCATTCTGTAGCTTGAGCTGGAAAGTGTTTAGTAGCTTGGGCTGGCTCGTGTTCAGTAGCTTGTACTCTCACTGGAACAGGCTCTGTGACTTTTACTCTCACTGGAACAGGCTCTGTGACATGTACTGGAACAGACTCTGTGACGTGTACTGGAACAGGCTCTGTGACGAGTACTGGAACAGGCTCTGTGACGAGGATTGGAACAGGCTTAGAGACTTGCACTGGAACAGGCTCTGAAACATGTATGGGAACAGGCTCTGAGACGTGTATAGGAACAGGCTCTGAGACGTGTATGGGAAAAAGCTCTGTGACCTTGGAATGAGCAGTCTTTGTGGCCTTGACGTGAACAGTCTCTGTGGCCTTGACATGAACAGTCTCTGTGGCTTGGACAGAAGAAGGTTCTAGCTCTGAGACTGTGGCAGGGTCGAGCTTTGGCTCTGGCCAAGTGACTTGGACATGATCAGGCTCTGGCTCTGGCCTGATGACTTGGACGAGAACAGGAACAGGAATAAGCTCCATGTGAGCAACTTTAGCCTGAACTGGAGCAGGAACAGGCTCCATGTGAGTGACCTTGGCTGGAACAGGAGCGGAACTAGGAACAGGAATGGGCTCTGGGAGAGTGACTGTGACTGGAGTGGCTTCTGACCCTTGTGGCATTCCAGACTTGGGTTCAGGCGTAGTCCTGGTTACATGCTCAGGTGAAGATTTTGCCTCTGAAACTGGACATGGACTTGGACTCTGGTGCAAACTAGGAAATGGACACTGGTGCAGACTTGAAACTGGACTCTGGCGCAGACTTGGAACTGGACCTTGGCATGGACATGGGCTTGGACTCTGGAGCGGAAGCCTCTTCTTTGGCCATTTGAGGGAGCAAAGGTGTAGTAGCTTCTTCTTTGGCCATTTGAGGGAGCTCGGGAGTGGTAGCCTCTTCTTCGGCCACTTGAGGAAGCTTGGGAGCGGTTGCCTCACTTTTGGCCACTTGAAGGGGCTCTGGAGCAGTTGCCTCATTTTCCGCCACTTGAGGGGTCTCTGGAGTGGTTGCCTCATTTTCAGCCACTTGAGGGGGCTCTGGAGCAGTTGCCTCCTTTTTAGCCTCTGGAGGGGGCTCTGGAGCGGTTGCCTTCATCTCAAAGTTATCGAAGAACCCCCGAGTGCTTCACCAAAGCCTTTTGGATTATTTAGAAATGGGTGCTCCATGCTGAAGAGCTCCTCAGCGAAAATACGTGCAGGTCCGATGAGCCAACAAATCATGCACCTCACCCAGATTAGGTCTGAAGGCCTAGGCTCCACCAGACTGTCCTGGAACAATCGGCAGAGTAGAAACATGGTGGGAGTATCCCTCACCCCATTATACGGCTCAGGCCGCTCCATCTCCCACTTTTGTAAAAATAGGGTAGGCATGGTGGTCATATAGCCATCCTGGAACCACTGTGCTCCCCGTTGTGGTGAAGCATTCTGTCACGGGGTTCCTGCCGATGAGACATGGCTGGATACAAGTGCAGGGTAGGAGACGGAGATAAAAGTAATGTGTTTATTAGAACACCCTAGGCAGAGGTACAATAACGGCAGGCAGAAGAGTAATCCAGTAAACAGGCAGGGGTCGATCGATTGACAAACAGAGTAATACAGGTAGGCAATAAACAATCCAAAACAGAGAAACAGTGAGTCCAAAAAAACAGAAAACAATCACGGGAAGGAAAAGGCTTGGTCACAGAGGCTAAACTAATGCTGTGCGAAATCAGAGTGCATATGGGAGTTCTTTTGAACATGGCTAATTAGTCCATAACTGGGTGCACCTGTGTTGAGAGCAAGTGCTCTTGGGAACTGTAGTCCTTGTAGTCCCCGTCTGAACGCAGAAGTGCGTGGTTACGTTTTGAGTGCGATGGAGATGTGAGAAGCACAGCACTCATGGCAGAGTCCTCAAGGTGCATGGTGCATGTTGCGAGGAGAGGATCATGACAACATGTAGCTGATCCAAGCACTGTTTTTAATGATATTCCAAACTGACACACAGTGTATTCAGTGATTGATATATCTAATGGGTTTTAGGTTTGTTCCCTTACATACAGATAGCCATGGCTAACTATCTTCTTTGATGGTGAGCAATATCAGTGGACACATCTCTCACAGGATCTTCATAACAGTCCTACCCTCTATTATCAGGCATTAAGAAATGATCTGTCAGAGCCTGAGGCCCTTTTAAGGAATCAACAATTCTGCAATGTATCGATGACATTCGTTTGGCCTCACCTGATCTTGAAGTACATAACAGAGAGTTATTGTGATTGCTGAAATTTCTCAGTGCTTATGGTCACAAAGCTAACATTTTAAAATTTCACTTGCCACTTCAGTTCAATTTTTGGGACAGTTAATAATAGCTGGAAATCTGTTCATCCTGGTCTTACTGCTGCTTTGCAAAAGATCAACATGCCATCAATGGTCAAAGGGCTCAGCTCGCCCTTTGACGCAGCACTGCCCTTATATGCCCTTATATGGTTAAAGGGCTCTCCTAAAGAAACAGACAGTACTCACTTTTCCAAAACAGCTGAAACTGCAATTACGCAACTTAAAGCTAATTTCTGATCTGCTACTGTTTTTGGTTTGGAATTACCAGAGGTGCCCTTCACCCTGCATTCATGATGGTTTTATGACTGCATGCCTGATGCAGGATTATGATGGCAAATTGCATCCAGTTCAATTTTATTCAGCTAAGTTGGATGTCAATGGGTTTGGTTCACGTTTATGGGTTGTCCAACCACTTATTAAGCTGTCACTGCCTCTGCTCTTGTGGTGCTAACACAACATCTCACTATATTTTGTTCTCATGCTCTTCTTTCTCTGCTGCCCAAAGATAGGGCAATTGGCTTGAAGCTTTCACAGCAGCAATGTCTGATACCCCAGATGAAGATGTTTCAGGTGATCATGAGTGTGTGGTGCTTTCAAAGTCACAGCTTTCAGGCATTTCTGAGATTGAGATTTTAGCTTATGGTTGTCTCCTTGATCATTACTTAGGACAGGCTGCTGAACTTGTGGCTATGACTAATGCTTGTATCCAGGCTACTGGCTGTGGTGCTACAATCTACACAAATTCACAATATGCCTTTTGTGTTGTGCATGGTTTTGACAGCATCTGGCAATGAAAAGCATTTCTATCAGCTGCAGGTACACCTATTAAACATGTCCTGTTTGTATCTGAACTCTGGCAGTTCACAGCCCAGCACCTGCAAAACCATTCAAACACCTGTAGGTTGACTGTATCACCCTTCCCTGGTGTCAGGGCAAATGGGATGCATTGATTGTGGTTGACAGGCTTCAACCGAGTGAGAAAACATATCTGACGAAAACTGGTACAGCCGTGCACACAGCAAAATCACTGGAATGCATTTTAGTGAACAAGTGGTATCCATCCACCAATTATCTATACCACTATATCCATCTGGGTCGCAGGGAAGCTGGAGCCAATCCCAGCATCTTCGGGGGAGAGGTGGGGTACACCTTGGGCAGGTCGCCAATCCACCACAGGGCCAACACAGACAAATAAACACACACACTCGCATTCGCATTCACACCTATGGGCAATTTAGATTAGCCAATTGACCTAATCTGCATGTCTTTGGACTGTGGGAGGAAACCGGAGAACCCGGAGGAAACCCACGCATGCAGAGGGAGAACATGCAAACTCCACACAGAAAGGCACCCTGGGTGACCCGGGGTTTGAACCCAGGACCTTCTTGCTGTGAGGCGACAGTGCTAACCACCACACCACCTTGCCGCCCACAAGTGGTATAGGAGTTCATGAAAATGCTAAATGTTCAGTGGAAGCTTTATTGCCCATATAGGCCTCAGGCTTCATGAAAAGCTGAATGTCAAATCAGACTTGGAAACATCGGTTGTGAGAGTTACACCAGAGTGGGGTGTCATAGGTGGATGCATTGCCAGCTGTTTTATGTAGTATTCGGCCCATGCCCATGAGAGGTGTCGATCTCAGTTGCTATCTGTGTGTTTCTAAAAGCATTAGACAAGCTCAAATAGTAGAGACCACAATTACTTTGACTTCTATTACTGAACCTTATACCTATATCTAATAATTCATTATTATTCTGTTTGTCTTTGTTTCTCTTATGCTTGGTACATGGATAGATGAATGAGACCTGTCCTTATTTTATTATATGTAGATGAGTGCCCACCTGCCCAGCAGTTGCATCATGACTTAGGTTTAGGCTTGGTTTTGTAGCTGATTTAGAGTCATCCAACATGGTAATTGTGGGGTTTTTTTTAATGTTATTTCTATTCCCTTTTATGATTAAGATCCATAAATTAATCAGTAAGATCAGTCTGCAAAATGTAATTTCAGAAAGAGTTTTGAGTTAGCTCAGGTAAGCCTACATGGCACGTGTATAATGACCTATGTGCTCATAGAGTCCATGTGTCATTACATTTATGTACATTACATAGACAAAAATTGCCACAAATTTGGAAGCACACAACTGTTTAGGATGTCATTGTGTGCTATAGAATTTTTAAGCACATTTTTAAGGCGAGACACAAAACAGGACCCTAGGAGACAAGAGCTTAGGTGCACTGGGTGATATTTATTGCTCAGAAAACAAACTCAGCAGCATGAAGACAAATCCCAATGATAGTACCCCAGTGATAGGGAGGGGAATTAGAGGTGCAGACATGGGCTTATATGGGGAGGTTTTCTGACATTCCAGACAGGCTTGACAGAAGCACTGCACCTTGGCGATCATCCCTGGCCAGTGGAACCAGTCTTGGATTTTCTCCAGTGTGTTGTGCAGTCCCAGGTGGCCTCCCAGTGGGTGGTTGTGAGGCAGGTGCATTATTTTCTTTGTTTTGGAGCACGTGACTACCAGGAGGTCACAGGTCTCTCCTAGCCATGGGCAGCGGTACTACAGTAGACCCTTCCATGTGAGGAAGTAGGAGGCGGGCCACTTGCATCCCAGCTCAGCCTCCTCATGGACACACAGCACCTGGTTCCTGTCAGCATCCCTGGGGCAGGGTCTGTGTGGATGGTGCAGGCGGCTAGCCATGGCTTCTTCAACAGGGTTCTTTTTGGCTCTGTTGACATCAAGACATCTCAGCCGGAGCTCTGCGGCTTTGGGTGGCTGGTCTCAGAGGGTGTGGGTAGGAGGACCCCGAGGGATGGGTTCACTGTGGCAGGACATCACCCAGCAGAAGACTAGAGCAGCTATGAGTCATCGTAGCTCTCTGGTAAAGGTGGGTCAAGCCATGTCGGCAGGCACTGCAGGAACTGGTCGACTTTGATCTGTTGGATGATTTCCTCAGGGGAGAGAACTTCCACCTTGAGCCAGCAACACGTTGTTCCCAGTAGGCTGTCCACCTGGCTCCAAGGGTCTTGATCCCTCCGATATGTCCAACAGTGAAAAGCCATGGTGGCTTGACTCACGGAGAGGCCACAGCACCCAAGGATCTCTGCCTTGAGGACCATGTAATAAGCTGCTTCTTCAGGGGATAAGGCATGATACACCCACTGCGCCTCTCCCATAAGGAGCGGAGCTCACAGTCACGGACACCATTCTGGGTGGGATTGGAAAGGGATGCCGTGGGGAGCCCCCGTAGAGTGGCTAGCTCCTGGGCCATCGCCTGGAGTCCTTGCACTAGCTCCTGATTGACATGGCCCTGCTCCAGGCTCGACTCCAGGAGGTTTCTGCACCATGGGGTCAATGTTCAAGGCCGTCGGTGGATTGGTGTCATTTGCCTGCCCGCATTCTCCAACACTGTAAGCAAGCACGCAAGGCGAGACACAAAACAACATCAGAGACTAGAGCTTAGGTGCACCCTAGAGCTTAGGGTGATATTTATTGCTCAGAAAACAAAACAAAATAACATGAAAAAAGTGTCCTTAGCATGGGGAAGTCATGTAGAGTGAGAGGTGAGGGTTGTGCGTGAGGTGAGGAGGCATGGGAGGCAGCGGTGAGAATGGAGGTCAGTCAGCAGCATGAAGACAAATCCCACAGTGCTGATTCAGTCTTCTCTCTCATGACAAGTCTGACAGGGAACTGAACACAAAAGAAACCGTCAACACTGTTCACTCTGACACTACTCACCCAGTATTACCATTGCCTCCTGTTTGTGTCTCATCGCTGATGGCTGGGGTGTAGATAATCTCTCTCCAGCTGTGCCAGATTCCACAGTACTGCCTCCGCTGTTCTGCTTGGCTGTCTGGTCCAGGCCCACTCCCTGCTGACATGTGGGTGGTTGGGTTTCCATGACTGCATGGTTCTGGGGCATTCCTGATGGGCAGAGCGTTAGCTTTCTGAAGACGGCAGGGCTGCATAGCCACAGACATCACACATTAGAGTTTCCCTTCATTGGGACTAAGAGGCCCCACCTATTTCAGCAATGCCAATGACAATGCCCCATGCACAAAGTAAGCTCCATGAAGACTCCATGGTTTACCAAGGTTGGAATGGAAGAACTCGAGTCGCCTGCACACAGCCCTGATCTTAACCCTACTGAACACCTTTGGGATAAACTAGAACACCAACTGCACACCAGGACTCCTCACCCAACATCAGTGTGTGACCTCACTAATGCTAATGTGGCTAAATGAACAAAGAACCTTATAGCCATGCTCCAAATCTAGTGTAAAGCCTTCCCAGAAGAGTGGAGGTTATTATAACAGCAAAGGTGGACTAAATCTGGAATGGGATTTTCAACAAGCACATATGACTGTTATGGTCAGGTGTTGACAAACTTGTTCATATGGTGTATGTTATGCATGTGTTTGCACTTTGTTCATTCATAATTGCAAATGTGGCATAAATTTTGCATTTTTGTTTTGTCTTTTAGGATTCTGTTTTGCGCCTGGGTCTCCTGTATTTTCTCTTTATCTTGACCTTGGGGTTATTATGGTTTGCTGGGTATAAACTTGTGTGTGTGTGTGTGTGTGTTAAAAAATAATTATTGTTATTAAAAAATTATCATGCAGCTATGGGCCAGCAGATTGTGATGTGGTGTGATTTTGACTGTGGCATGATGGTTAGTGCCAGACTGGCTGGTTTGAGTATTTCTATAACTACTCATCTCCTAGGATTTTCATAAACAACAGTCTCTAAAGTTTACTCAGAATCATGCAGTAATGAAAAAACATCCAGTGAGCATTAGTTCTGTGGGAGGTAATTCCTTGAGAATGGAGAATGGCCAGACTTGTTTGAGCTGAGAGAAAGGCAACAGTAACTCAGATAACCACTCTTTGCAATTGTGGTGAGCAGACAGGCATCTCAGAATGCACAAGATGTTAAACACTGAGGTGGATGGGCCACAACAGCAGAAGACCACCTAGGGTTACATTGATCTCAGCCAAGAACAGAACGTTGAGGCACACATACCAAACTGGGCAGGTGAAAACTGGAAAAATGTAGTCTGATGAAAGAGGCTGGGCACACAAATGGTAGGGTCAGAAATTAGTCAGGTCAGGTTTTACATGGGTGAGAAAATGAGAAAAGTGAGTGAGGTGGTATGAGTCAACAGTTATAGAGTGTAGTGCAAGTAGTGATTTAACACCTTGAGGATGATTGAATTGTATGTATTCATCAGATTGTGTAAATCTGTTGAAGTTGTAGGAGATCTGTGCCAATAATTTTGATGCGGTTCTCACTGTCCTAAAAAGGAAATTTGGTACTATCATTGGTGAACAGACTGTATAACAGGTGGCTAAGACAGCAGCCCTGGGGCATTCCCATGCTAAATGTCAGTGTGTATGATGTCCTGTGAAGCTGTACAGGTCCAGGCTGCTTAGCCTTAACACCAGTTTAGATGGTACAACAGGTAACTACAGCATGGAGCTTTTGAGTGAAAGCTCCACAGGTGTATTCAGGTTAGCTTTGTCAAACTGAGCATAGAAGGTATTAAGTTCACCTGTGAATGAGTCAGGGGTGTTGTGCATCAAACATGGGAAGTTTTGTAGTCTGAAATCTCATGTAGTTCTTGCCACAAGAAGGCAATGCAGCCGTAGTAAACAAGCGGATGATGAATGGAGCTACTGTAGTGCTCTTCGGACATTTATCTGAAATGCCTTATTTGTGGATTGTATGGTTTTCTACAGCCCATACCTGGACTTCTTGTACTGTTTGCTGTCTCCTGAGAAGAAGGCAGACTTCCTTTCTCTTATACACAGGCAGTTTCGCTGTTAATCAAGGGTTTAGTGTTGTCATATATGCAGATAAGATGTGGATACAGAAGTCACTACAGAAATTGAAGTAATTAATCCAGATAATAGGAGGATGTTTTGTTTTAAAGTAGTCTTGTAGTTGAGATTCATCTCTATGTTTCAGCACTGGATTCTTATCTCTGCTGGTGGAAACTGCTTAAAGGGAAATTCTGGCTCAAAACCAGAATTTAATGTATTATTAGTCATTCCATGCAGTGTTAATTTTTTATAGAATACAACAGTATATTTCTTTATGTCCAGGTTTTAGCAAAATTCATGATTTTATGTTGCTTTCCTGTTTTCACCCAAAAGTTACAATACCCATCATGCCAATATGTATTTAACCATAGGGAATCCCTCCCTACTGATTGACCAGATCTCTGTGTGAGTCGCTCTGATGTCTCCATCTGACGTGCCATTCCGAGCAGAAAGACTGCAAAATTCTCGCACAAACTAGTAAATTAACAATTATATATTATTGTTTGTGAATAATCAAATGTATGAAAATATATAAAATTTAGAAAAGCCAAGGTGACTTTCTAGGGTGACCATATTTTGGTTTTCAAAAAAGAGGACACCTTAGCGCGCATGTGTCGGTGGGGTTTTTTTTTGGGGGGGGGGGGGGTTATTGGATGATCTGACCGATGAGTTTTATTGGCCCTAAAGAACATTGTGGACCCTAGGCTT
>JAQMYM010004254.1:0-14649 GCA_030014255.1 Parauchenoglanis ngamensis | reverse complement strand
TAGTTTTGATGTATTCAGTAATGTTTTACAACGTAGAAAGCAAAAAAAATACAGAAAAACCTATGAAAAAGAGTAGGGGTGTCCAAACTTTTGACCGGTAGTGTATGTCTGTTCATTGCAAGCTAGACCATTGCCTAGCATCATTTAGCCACTGACAGAGCGCCACGCCGTAAGGATCTTCTAGCTTTACACGGGTTGTTTAGCTGAATAGCACGCTGTCTTTTACTGGTAATGCATAAGAATCTGATTCCTAAATAAAATCCTTGTTCGTTTTTCAGTTCGATCATGTTGCTAGGCTACTTGGGTCTTCTTGCGACCAGTGCATGCATCTCTTTTTGTTTCCAAACACTAAACTCATCCGAATGGGAATAGTTTTGTCCGACTGTCTAATTAGAGTTTGTGGGAATTTTATTTAATTTTTTTATTTTTTTTATTTTAATGAACTGGCAAGGGTGAAATTGACTTAAAACATTCTGCGTTTCTGTAATCTCATCTCCTGTTACTAACCTTGGAATGATTTCAGTTTGGTGGCTTCTGATGCATACCAGGAAGAACACTAACACGACATGGAGTCTAGCATTTGGTATGTAATTTTATTTTTTATCTTTATTTTTTTTTATGGAAGGAAAAATGTGATGTGGTGCTCACTAGGAAGCACTCAGATGGACCCTGGAGGGGAAAAAAAATAGTCTATCTTGAGTCTCACCTGGGTGTTCGCAGTGTGGTATAGAAATGTTTTACAAAACCAGAAAACTTTAATTAACGTGAAGCAGCAGGGGAATAATTTAAGTGGCACAAAAGACATATCTGTCATTTTAACCAACTTCCTGATGCACGACATAAGAGGATGCTGTCAAATGATGTAGTAATAAAATAAAACAATATTTGTCATTCATTTACAGATAACCGTTTGCTTTTAAGTTCGCATTTATTCAATGGGATGTTTATCTTCAATCACGGAGTAATTTACTTGCAAAAAATAAGCTAAATAGAATCCATTTCTCTCCACTGAATAGCAATTGGTTTATGATTAAAGGATCTTTTTTTTATCTCAAATGTCCATCTCCATCCTAAATGAGGAAAACAGGTGCAAATTAACTTTCAAAGAGCCATAATTTTTATAATTATTATCTAAAATGATGAAAAGGCATGTAACAAAAGAGCAACACTGAAGCAGTGGCTATGAATTATACATAGATTTGCATCACTGTGTGCATGCAAAATCGAGTCATATTTACAAGGCCATGCTTTGAGTGCTGATTCGTAATTTTATTACAAATATGACCTTCCATAGCGGAGAACTAGATGCACAGCGTATGTACTTGGATCGGAGAGAAATCCACATGTAGCGTATGCTATAGCCTCATTTCCATCCAAATGCTGGAACATGCAGTTCTTGGCAAAGTTGCTTCAGGCAGCATTTGCTGTTGTACCGCTAGGACAATGTGTGGAAGATAAACATTCATATACAGTATATACAGTATCGAAAAACCAAAACAAGGGCTCTCTACGGCAGTCCTGACACTGCGAGTCGTCCGCGGTTATGAAGGACACGTTGACATCCTTATTATTATTCCATGACTACGGTGAAACGAAAGGGAAGGGTACCAGCGTACAAAGTATCAGGAATGAATGTAGTTACTGTATGAGCTTGAGCACTGCAAGTCTGGAACCGGCAAATACTCCTGGGAGTTTGTCTTGGAACAGACAGAGGTGATATAAAGCAGATGCTTTACTAAAAGCTAACAGTCCAAAACCAGAGCAGATCAAAAACAAGGCTGTCAAGGCTGGAAAATGAGGTATGGGTTATACATGGAAATGACAAACACATGAGAGAGGGGTTGGTAATAATGCAAAATATAAACAAAGGCATATATATATATACACTGAGGATGATTACATTGGATGAGTTATAGGTGTGTGTGTGTGTGTGTGTGTGTGCTTAAAAGGCCATGGATTTATATATTTTATTCATCCTGTTTTCTAACGATCTCGGGATCTTTATCACTAAATCATGACATCACATTATCCCAGACATAAACGTTTGCTTGTGATAACAAGTTATTTGCTTTGTTTTCGGGTGATCTTGTTATTTTTGTCATTATCATGACATTGCTTTGCAGTAATAAAGACAATTTTCTCGAGATCGTTAGACAACGAAACTCAGTTTTCTCGAAGTCATGGAGTATCATTTTGTGCAGCAATGTCAAAAGAGCAGAAATATATTGATCAGCATGTTACGTTTCTGTTCAATCAAGGCCTGACAGAGACGGAAATAGCTGTATGTCTTGCTGCTACAGACGATGTTCACATTAGTGCGCTTCATTACTGACCAGCTACGAGGCCTAGGGCGTCTCCATGGATACTGGATGATGCCAGAGAGATGCAAATCGGCAGGATAACGGGTAAATTATGTCATCACGTTAAAGTGTAGTTTTGTGATCTATCGCTATGACGAGAGAACGATGTTCCATTATGTCATGATAATACCAAAACATAACTCATTATCATGAGAAATGAGGCCACATAAAAAGTCTCTGTCATGATCCTGAAAGTTTAAAATCGTAGGTTAAAACAATTTAGGTGTTTAACCTTCTATATTCAATATTATAAAGCAAACCTATTCTGCTATTTTATGAAAATGTACAAATGTATACGTGTAAATGATATTACATCAAAGAATTCTTTTGAGATGAACGTATAGGGATCATTCTAAACTAACAGCTTATAATATTCTGTCGGTTAGCAACATTAGCCTCCATCCTCCACTTCAAACATTACGAGGGAAGACTTGAACAGTGAGCACAGCGTGGAGGATTGAGTATCTTTAGGCTTTCGAGTTTACCTAACTGGTAAAGTTTGTGGCATCAGCACCACTGTAGACTTTGGGTATTTATTATGTGTTTTTGTATTTGTTAGTGATTTTTATTTTTGAATGCAACGGTCATCCATGGCCGAGTCCAGGAGAGCAAAAAGTGGCTGTTCTGCCTGGGTGGGAGGCATTGCATTAATCTTTCTCCCCTGTCAATCACAGCATCACTAGCAGCCCCTCAGTGTACAAGAGGCCATATAGTGCTTTTCTCTGAGAATGTTCAGCTGCCCTGTGACACAGCATGACTGTTAAAAGATCTGGTTGCTGTCTTCACATGTTTTAGAGGAAGCGTGCGCTAGCCTTTACCCTTACAGAGCAGAGCTAGTGGGCGGGAGGAAAAAATGAGGTACGAATCCAAAATATAAATTATATAATAAAATACTAAAGATGGATGTAAAAGGAGCTGTCAAATTGTAAGACAAACAGGTCGTGAGATTCTTTAAAAGAAGAGTAACTTTTCCAGTTCTGTGTAAAAGAGCTATATTTTGTCTCTTGCTCACATTGAGGTTCAATAAATGTCACATTACGGGCACAAACTACGAGCCGTTACTCACAGTTATGCCCCGATATCAAATGTACTGCACTAAGTGGAACACAGTGATATTCTAAACTGAGTGTGGACAAGGACAGAGTGTATATTTGGTACACTGAACCGATATTTGGCGAACCAACTTTTCCATTCTAATGATACAAACTTTACATACTAATATTGTAGTCTATGTTTAACATACTGTATATGTACTTTAAACTGAGTTCAACATACCAATGTTTGGAACCAAGTTATATTTCACACCAAGTTTAGCATAGTCATGTTCCAAACTCAACCTAACCCAAGTTTAATTTAGGGTGAATTCTGGTGTATTTGTACATCAGGTCATACAGGACAATTTAACTTATCAGGCTTGGACCAAAGCTGAGAAGTAACTATTTGTTGCAAAAAGGTAGGTCACGTTTCTGTAGAATATTCTTAAGGATTTCAGAAATGTATCATATGTTTTTTTTTTCCTGTTAATTAATAAGAAGAAAGCTTAAATAATGTTGAAATTCAACAACTGCCCCATTATACACTAAATGGCTAAACGTTTAAGGACACCTGACCATCACACCAATATCTGTTGAAAATCCCATCCCAGATTTAGTCCCCCTTTCCTGTTATAATACGCTCCACTAGATTTTGGAGTGAGGTTGTGGGGATTTGTGTTAATTCAGCCCCAAGAGCTATAGTGAGGTCAGGTACAGGTGTTGAGTTAGGAGATCTGGGGTACAGTTGATGTTCCAGTTCATCCCAAAGGTGTTCGATGGGGTTGAGGTTAGGGCTCTGAGCAGGACACTTAAGTTCTTCCATACCTTGGCAAACCATGTATTTATGGAGCTTACTTTGTGCACAGGGGCATTGTCATGCTGGAATGGGTATGGGTCTCATATACTGCCTTCAAGTGCTTGTCCTAAGATCCTACTTCTGAGCTCGGAAATTGTAATTATGGCTTGTCATGCATTCAAGTCTGTGCCTGGACCACAAATAAAGAGGAAGGGTTTTTTTTGTTTTTTGTTTTTTAAATGGAGGACCTGTCAAAAACATTGTTTATATGGCTAATGTTTTCTCAAAAAAAAATTAAAAAAAATAGAGCAAAGCAGTCTTGGGCAAAAGAGAAAGATTGGAGAGTAGATGATGTGCATTGTAGCATTTAGGCTTTAAAATTAGCACAATTATTTTAGCTTAAGTCTGTGGTTTTGTTTGGCTAGGCCAAGGCTACCACCACCACCACCACTACTACTACTACTACTACTACTGATAATAATAATAATAAAAATGTCACATTCAACAAGGTAAAAAACACAAAAGTGTAAACCTAAAGTATTGCCCTGGTCTGACAACGTACATCTACAATAGAACCTTATAACACATAATAACAGATTCATTGTTGTCCCTCTGCCTCAGTTTGTATGAATTTTATATGATTGTGTGTCCCTCAGGCATGCCATTCCACTGCAAAGTCAGTTAGCACCAAGCCAAATCTTTCCGAATGGATCAGAATGGATGAACATCCTGAAAATTGAATGATAACACATTCCAAAGCCATGTGAGACTAACAAAAGGCCAATTCAACCTGTTCACTGACAAAGATAACCAGCATGGCGGTCCTGACAGAATCCCTCCAGTCATTTTTTTGGGCTAAATCAAAATTCTTTTAGAGAAATCGCAGATAGATTTGAAGGCTCATCACACAGTGCCATCATGGACATGCTGGAACTAACCTGTTCCCTCGCCCAGTCCTTCATTACCTGGCCTACAGAGGGCTGTGTCAGCTGTCTTTAATTATCAATGTTATCTTGAGGGCATCATTGGCGTTATTGATGGCTGCCATATAAGGATACAGAGGCAAACAATGGGGGCGGGATGGTTTGGGTAATTACTTTAACTGGAAGTCATGTTATTGCCTCTCCAGGGAATTGTAGACGATTGTGAGAGATTTCTGGGTATCTTTGCAGGACCACCAGGCAAGTACATGATGCCTGAATGCTGAGGGCTTGTCAACCGGGAGAAATCAGTGGAAGGTTTTTACCTTCTAGGAGATACTACTTATATCTCCAACCACTCCCCCGTTCATTATTACCCTCATGATATGGAAAGAAATGTGAGGATTAAGCAAGGCAGGGTGGTGGTTGAACAGGGCTACAGAAGTTTCACAACACGTGCATTGACATTGCGGATTTCAGTGATGAGCATCCTCATGTATGCCCAAGGTTGCAAGATGAAAATGATTACATAGCAAGAACTCAGGTGTCTCTCTCTTTCTTTCTAACATACACTTATATACACTAACATACACTCTCTCACAGAATATCTTGTTTTATCTTTTCTTTGAGTGTCTTTATAAAGTTTGTATATCACTGACAAAACGCGAAAGTTCTTACAGAAAGATGTTGTACCAAAAAAAAAACCTCTGTAGATTAGTCTTGTGTATTTATAGACTTTGAACTGTGAGAATCCAGAACTTGGATCCATTACAGAACTCTGTGTGCGATTTCCTTTCTGTACCATGTTCGTTTATACACTTCTGACCTGATGATCAGTAAGCATTGTGAAACTTTTGAATTAAAAGGGACATTCAAATTAATTAATATTCAGACATACGATTTGAAATAATACACACCATGTTCAGCTCATGTCAATCACAGTCTTCAGTTTTGAACGAATGTTAGTTATTTTGGGATCATCTTGTTCATTTTCAAATCTTTCATTAGAGAAGAACGCAGTTAAGGTTTTCACGTTTGGTTAAGCGGGTTCCACACTCCCGTTTCCCAGAATCCCCCACAGCGTTCGAACAAGGCCAACAGGAACTACAAATCCAATCAGCCCTCACGTTCAAGTTCACTGTACTTTGCATGCACATAACATGCACACCTGTCACTCACCACAGCGAAATCATTTAATAGCCATAGCAAATTAAGAAAATATTTTGACCAGAATAACTTTCTGAAAAATAAACTCTTAAACCAAAACATATGAGAAATATCTTCTAGAAAATGCAGTATTCTGCAAAAATAGTTTTTCTAACATACCAACAAAAAAAAACATGGTAATATGAATAAGTGTATGCTGGCTCCAAAAACTACAGTTTTCTTGAAAAGAATGCATTTGTTTTTCAAAGGTACTTTGTGAATCCTGCAACCGGTGCATGTGCTTCAAGTGACGGCGCTGAGTCGCATCTTCATATTCTTTAAGATAAATCCAGTAGATATTCCTTCTGCACCTGCAAACTTTTTTTCTGAATGGACATCAGAGACACTGGGACATTTAGTTGGAGGGCTTTGAGGAGTCAATGGCTCTGAGATGAGTTGACGAATAGGTCCTGGTCTACTGCTGGGGAGATCTGAGGTTGTGTGTCCAGTCAGGGCTTCAGGCATTTTTGATCTCCTCACCTTGTGCAATACCAATTACTGGAAAGTCAACATCACAATAAGCACCAATGAGTTCATTCATTTCAGAACAGAAACCAAATTCAGTGTGTCCTCTGCATGTCGAATGCATTCTTTATGGCAGTGGTCACTCACCCTGTTCCTGAAGAGCTTAAGACTTAAGGCAATGATTAGATGGTCAGGTGGGCATGATTATGGCTGGAGCTCAGGGAGGAAGATCTCCAGGAACAGCGTTGGTGACCACTGCTTTAGAGCAGCCCACTTTCGTGCAACTTTGCAAACTGTAGCCTAAACTGCTTACCTCATTTCTGACTTATGTCAATCCAAAAGAGCATCTTCTGGCCATGTTCCATTCTCACTGTGGCTCCAAGTTCAGCCAAAGGTTTTGGGAGCTCTGCTTCATTGGTAGTGATACGCTGCTGCATCAGATCTCTGTTCAGCACCTGATGAGCTGGCAAGGCCGTGTTTAGGCCTGTCAGGATTGTAGCCAGGTATAGATGAGAAGAGGTTGAAGGAACCAGGCTTGCAATCTGCAGTAGGCTAGTGGTAACCAAGGAAGGTAGTGGAAGGGGTGAATGTTGTAGAGTCACTGTTTCCTACGCTGGGACTTTCACCTACACCATCGTCTGAGTAACACTTTATGCAAAATTTGAGAGCGTGGAGGGAACGTATATACTCACCAACACTTGCAGCATGTGGAATAAATATGGTATTGACTCATCAATATATAGCCTCATCAGCTTGATACAGAGTTTTGTGTCAACGGTTTGGACATGACCCAGAATAATTGCATGGATTCATTGAGGAACACTGGAAGTTTATTATAAGATCATAAATAACATACAACTTTAATTCGGCTTATGTACAACACACAGGTCTGATAATGTTTGTAATTTTGTAAAATTTATGGCTTTCTTTATGGAAAAATGGCTTTTAACAACCCCACAAATATGTAATTGCAGCGACTAGCTAGATAGCCATGCTGCAACAGATTATGTTAACTTAATGCAATAAAATATCCGCGAACGGAGGTTCAGCAATTAATCTAACTTTCTGTTTATGAAACTGACATTGTTTTACCATGTCTGTTAGTGCTATCCACCTCTCTACATCACAACTCTGCAACGGACATCATAGAAAATTCCCACCAGTTATTATGAATTTGTTTGACAATTTATTTGCTAGGAACTCATATTAATGATATTTCTGATAGCACATGACGGCCACATCAGTTCCAGTGAAGGAACATTTTAATGCTCCAGCACACAAAGACATTCAATTCAATTCAACCTTATGGCAACAGTTTGGAGATGGAACACATATGGGTGTGAGTCTCAAACCTTTAGGCATATCGTGAACGTGACTTTACCCTAGTATTGCAAACAAATTCTGAACGATACCACGAACAGCTTTGGTGCTACTATTTCTGACTTTAATGTTTACAGTTTTTCTCATTTTCTCAGACACATAGTGATACTGGGATCCACTTGATCTTCATAATCACCTTCTTAGCACAGCAGAAGTCTACTCTTGCAAATGTGTTAACATATTTTCATTGATTTCACACATTTTTTACATCCTTTTTCAAAACTATTAACACAGAGCTCATACGAAGACCCTAAACTCTATAGGGTTAAACAAAAGGAAAACCCAAGGTTTCACAGCTGATAGGTATTCTCGCCTATTTATGAATATCTAATACACCCGTGTGAACCTTCTTTGCGCAAATCTTCAATCAACAATCAATATAAAAGATGCGTCTACAGTACTGTGATGAAGTTGTTTCATCAGTTCAGTTTACTGCAGTGTATCTGACATTTTTTTTCAACTGTTAACACACATTTCTTAAAACATTGCCTATACTCTGCAAATGTTTTAGCGCATTTCTCTAAATTGTACAGACAAATTTCCATCTATTGTTAGCAAAATGAAACGCTGGCTGCGAAATCATTAACAATCTACTCAAAATGCAATAATCACATCAAAATAGCAGACCCAAATCAAATGAAATGTCAACATTGCACTGATGAATTAGTAACACAGTTCTCAAAAGACGTTTGTGAGTCTCGTCTGAAGGCATAGAGTAAAGGCTGCACAGATACTGCATAGAATTGCAAATATTTTTATTTATTTACATTGGGATTGGACATCCCTCAACAAAAAAACCCTGTAAAATGGTCACAGCGTGTACAGTAGTATAAACTTCGGAATCAAAAGGCGTACTTGTGTTCTGTAACGCATTGCAGAATTTCACTGTAATGCCGTAATGTTTTGAGGGAAAAAACATACAATAGATGACCAAAAAAAATGTCACTTTGGTGGTGAAAAACAGTAACCGAAAAAAGAAATGCCAACTAACCTGGATCTGATCTTAACTTAATTTCATCTACGTCACATACAGGATTTTGCCTGGCCAAACAGCATTGAAAGAATCTTTTAGAGTGCCTTATCCAGGCTGGTTAAGCCTCCACTGTGATGTCACTGCAAGCATCTCCTTATTGCTTGCAGTAGAGTCTCCTGCTGATGAGGATTGCTGTCATATATCCTCCAACACCAAGAGGAAAGTAATTCTTCCATTGGATTTAGAAATGCTGAATATGGTGGAAGGTATAAAACAGAAACCCTTGGGTGGTTCTGAAACCAAGCTTGAACGGCTGCTGAGGGATGGGAGCTGATGTTGTCCCTGACTACAGTGTAATCTGCTGCTGTGGATGGAGTTGAATGAAAATGTTAAGAAGAGTGTCATGGAAAACAAGAAGATGAGCAGTGTTTCATGGTGATGGAGGACCCCATGCATGCTAATGGAAGCACATGGGGTAATGCTACACTCACGCTGACCAGGAACATCAAAAGTGGCACGCTGTCCAATAATAATCCTCCCACAATGTCTCTTTTTGGTAAGGTTGAATCCTGCCTCATCCACATATATGTGTTCGTGCTTTACAGCACCTGCATCCTGCTCAAGCATCCTCTGTAAAAGGAAACAGTACCCATAAAGACAGACAGTGCAAAAGGAAAAGTCTTATGTTATACATTCCTGAACATACTGCTATCGCCGCTCTTTAACTGTGTCATTATTCCTTGGGAAAGACATATGGAAATAAAGTTGTTTCATACATATGCAATTTTTCCATAAAATGTCCACGTCTGTCAATGGTTGACATGCTCACACTGTGAATGTTTGCAAATATATCATTATTTCTAATAATGTGTTCCCTTCAAATGTCGGCCAGGACCATGTTCATTATTTCTTGCGCTTGAGTAAATAGACGCTGTCCCACCTCTTGGAGGTCTTCTTTCAAATCTGTAAGAGCACAAAATATTTCCTTTACTGTGAATGTAACAGTCAGCATTCTGTGCATACTTAACAAAACAACCTACAATAAACAATCACGTATCGGAGAACTGATAACACATAAAGTTTAATAGTGGATCCTTACATGTTTTCTTTTCTACAAGTCCGTATTATGGAGTCCTGCCTCGCTCATACTCGAGCCATGGTTGATGACACGGTCAACAACTGTAGCCCGAATTGCATCTGCTACAGTTGTCTCCCCAAACTTGGAACCAATGTTGAAACTAATTGACTCAACCTGGCCTGACAGCTGTATCTAATTTATATATTGACCGCATTGTATATTTGTAAAGGTGTGATAGGTTACAAATATTGCCCAGTGGAGCGGTAGTAGCTTAGAGGGTAGATATTTGGCTATGAATGTCCTGAAGGAACCTGAAGGTCATGGGATCAAATCTACCTGCTGATTTGTCTCTGTAACATCTTCCATCTCATTCTCCTGTATTTCTACTGGTACTGTCATTTCCACATTGGATAGCATTGGGATTGGAGTGCAGAGATAAGCTTTGCAGTGTTTGTCATGTGGAGCTCTGCTACCTCACTGCTTTTCAGACATAATCATTTTTTGTCTTAGCATTAGCAAAAGATGATAAGAGAATTTATCATTCATTTTTGGCTTAGAGATGGAGCACTGTGTTCAGTGTTTTGTAAAGAGTGTTTTGGGGATTGGTAAGAAGAGCAAACTGCAGGAAATGTGTGTAGAGTTTAGTTCCACTGCCTTAGAAAAAAAAAAGAGTCTGGAGTTTTGAGAACTGCGTGGCAGTAAGCAGTGACAATGTGCAAGCTACTGAGAAAAACTGTACCTTATAGATTCAACAGACTACCACACACTGGTGATGGAGGGAAGGGCTTTAGTGCTGAACAGGAGGCTACCGTTGTAGATATGGTCCTGGCAAACAAATCAGACAGTGTGAAGTCCAGGCAGTAATTACAGATCAGGGTATCTTTAGAAATATCAACGGTGTGTGTTTGGCTGTTATTGATCGAGTCCTTAAATGAAATCATCTCAAAGAAATTCTGAAAATGTGAAGGTGGCAAGACTCGGTGCATGGTACGAGTATGTGTAAGTAAGTATGTGCACGGTAAGATTTGTTACTGTAATGCCTTCTCGTACCATACAATTACATTCAATGGGAATACATGTAATTTACTTTAAGGGTTTGCTTTTTTCTTAAAGAATAATGGAGCTTGAAGGGACACATCATGTACTCATTTATGTAGATGAAGCCAGCTTCAACCTGTCTAAAGAGAGGAGACATGGAAGAAACATCACTGGGCACAAGGGCAGTGTTACAGTGCCAGGGCAGAGGGGTGCCAATATCACTATGTGTGCTGCCATCTCCAATGATGGTGTACAATACAGAATGCCCCATCACGTTTTTTGATGCATTGATCGAAATATAGATTCCAGCCAAAGAGAGAGAGCTATTGAGGCTTGGCATGACTCTGTATGTCATCATTTGGGGCAATGTTGCCTTCGACCATGCTTGTCCTGTGAATGAATGGTTTGCAGCACAGCCCTGTATGACGAGGCAATTCCTCCCTGCGTTCTCTCTCTTCCTGAACCTAACTGAGGAATTCATCTCTGCTTGAAGACAGAAGGTACACGACCATTTTGAACAGCTGTCCCTGCTGGAGGCACATACAAAGAATTCTTGTTAACAGATCAACCAAGTAAATCAGTGCATTACTCCTTTCTATGTCTTTGGTGCCCTGTATATGTACATCAAACATATTTATCACATCACCAACATTCGTCAAATCCATACTTCCGTCCAGCAGGGGTTAATAAACACACTTATTATATAAAGATGAATTACTCTGGGACATCAGGCAAATGTAATCGTTTGACGTAAGAGAAGAAGGGTTCCACATTGTAAAAAAAATTATTCATAGATAAAAGTTTAAGTTTAAGCTTAAAACCTTTAAGTTTATATCTGACTTTCTCTGGTTTGATACAATTTAAAACATCTCTAACCCCCTGAATGTAAGAGGGGCAAGTCGCTGATGTCCATTTAAACACAATTAGCTGTCTTGCCAACAGAGTGACAAAGGAAATTACGTTGGAGTTATTTTCAGTCAATGGCAGCGTGACTGGGGAGGAGCCAAACATTGCAATAAGAGGATCTGGATCAATCTGTATTCCACATATTTCTGAGAGTGTGTTGAAGATTTCAGTCCAAAACTCATAGAAGGCCAGAGATTGGCAGGGGTTTGATTACACTTTCTACAATTAGAGTTCATCCATCCATCCATCCATTAGCTATAGCGCTTTATCCATCTGGGTCGTGGGGAAGCTGGAGCCAATCCCAGCATCTTCGGGTGAGAGGCGGGGTACACCCTGGGCAGGTCGCCAGTCCACCACAGGGCCAACACAGGGCCAACACAGGCAAACAGCCACACACGCTCGCTCGCATTCACAACTATGGGCAATTTAGAGTAGCCAGTTGACCTACTCTGCATGTCTTTGGACTGTCAGGGGGAGAACATGCAAACTCCACACAGAAAG
Organism: Parauchenoglanis ngamensis; assembly: GCA_030014255.1. NCBI lineage: Eukaryota > Metazoa > Chordata > Actinopteri > Siluriformes > Auchenoglanididae > Parauchenoglanis > Parauchenoglanis ngamensis. The sequence goes on along the minus strand of JAQMYM010004254.1, from coordinate 1,992 downwards.
GCACCCTGTGTGACCCGGGGATTGAACCCAGAACCTTCTTGCTGTGAGGCGACAGTTCTAACCACCGCACCACCATGCCGCCCACTTGTATACATTTATTATATAATTGTTCTTTTAGCTCAGAGGTTTGACTTGTAAGCAAGGTCTTTCCTATTTAATTAGAGGTCTATTTAAAATGTGTCTAATGTGTACTCTAATCAACATTATTCATTCATCTCTGAACCTTCATACAACACTACCTTTCAATAAGAACTGCTGATCACTTGACATGTGAAGTAATAACAGTGTTTATTATACAAAACACTAATACACAATGCAGAGAAAGTAAAAATAGAGAGAACTTAAGCTGTGCATTGTATTGCATCAGGCAGAGATCAGATGAGGCCAGATGGCAAAGGTCTCTTCCCCAAGACCTTCCTTTTTTCGAGCCAATTCTCAAACCCTGCTTATACCCCATGCACCTCTTTGACATATATAATAACTATATATTAGGAGTTATTAGGAGGAATAACTAAGTAATAAATAGGAGAGACCCAATGTGTGTTATGGCAGGATAGACCCCCAGACTGGTGTTGTATACTAATTTGTTTTCTGGGATTGAATTTGGGAAACAAAAGCAAAAGGACCCTTGTGGGGACCAGGGGGCTGTGTGTGTGTGTGTGTGTGTGTGTGTGTGTGTGTGTGTGTGTGTGTGTAAGAAGTACAATCACCTATTGCAAAATATAAAACCATATTCTATAAATGATATTTCATAAACGTGCACAATACTTTGGGTGTCACCACATTGTTTAACATGAAATACAGGTTAAACTGATCCCAAATATGCCATGAATAATATTTTGGTTAAACACAATATAAGTAACAAGTTAACAATTTATTTCACATGCTCTCTCTCATCATTTCAGTCCAAAATCAACTTACTGCCTCAGTTTAAAAATGTACTACAAGATACTCAAGAAAGAATCATACCATAATCAGTATGTCATTATTTACATTCAAATGTTACGCTACATTACTAGTGTTATGTTTACTATACATTCTATCATTATATTGTTTTTTGCACAACCTTCTTGCAACATTTTGAACCTTATTCTTACTAGGACAGTGTACTGGGCAGTGATGCACTGTCTTACTGTCCTGCTGTCTTACTGTCTCTTTATTATTGCACTATGTCTTGTAATGTGCACTTTATGTAGTCCTGTGTTGTTTTTGTAGTTCAATGTGGCATCATGATGCAGGAGCAACATTGTTTGTACTATGTATTGTACCAGCTTTATATGGTTGAAATGGCAATAAAAGCCACTTGACTTGAAACAACAGTTACCAGCAATGTAATGTAGGCTAATCACTAGGTTTCAGGATTATTATATAATAGGATTTTTTTTTACATATAATAAACCCAGCAGATAAAATAATTTGTGTCTAAGTCCACTGTAAACCTATGAATAAAAACAGGCTTATGTTTAAGAGCTGCCGCAATGGATCTGGATGGAATAGGTGAGTTTGATAAGTCTCCAGTGTGCTGATTGTTTGCTTTACTAATGGCGCAGCATGTGTGGAAAAAAAAGCTTGTGTGTTTCTGCTATTTACATTGCAAGAGAATGTGCATGTCTGAGTGTGACATATTCAACAGAGAGACTGAGATTTTGTAGGATCCACTTCTACTCCGTATCTTAGTTACACTGACTGTTTTTAGAACTCTGGGATTTTGTACTCTTAGATGTTACTGTAAATAGTGCTGTGTGTGGGTGTTTATGAAATACAAAGCTCTACTTGTTTCTGCGGGTCTGGATTTCTGTCCTACAGAAGGCCTGAACGATGCCTGTCCTGCGGTTTACCGTGCTGCACTTAAGCTTCGCTCCCTGCAGAAACTATGCCACAGTAAGTTAAGTAAATCTCTTAATGTGTGTAAACACATTTGAAGAGCAGTATCATGTTGCTGTACATAACACTCAGGATCATATGAGTATTATTTTATACATTTACATTTTT
>JAQMYM010004253.1:0-14652 GCA_030014255.1 Parauchenoglanis ngamensis | reverse complement strand
GGAGAGAGAGAGTGAGGGAGGGGGGTGAGGGAGGGAGAGAGAGAGTGTGAGTAAGTGAATGAGAGAGAGAGAGAGAGAGAGCGAGAGAGCGAGATCAGCCCCTGAATCTGAATAGAGCAGGCACATGGACAGGAAGCTCAGGCCCCAGAATAGCAACAGGAAACACGCCCCAGACTCTGAATACAGCAATAACACAGGCTCTAAAACAAGGCGGCGGCAGCAGCAGCAGCAGCAACACAGGCACGGCCACTTTACACAGACACACCAAGAGAAGAGAGACAAAATGAAAGAGGACCAAGACCAAAACAGAAAAGGAAGATGGCAAGATGGTGTTTGGTGTTAAATGGAGTGGAGACTGAGGGACAGACGGACATGGTCCTCTCATGTGTGTAATGATTCAGATCAGGCCTCTTTCACTTCCCCAGGACTTCTCTACTTCCTCCCACCATCACTCTTTCCTGCACCTTCAATTCAGTTCCAGGTTTATTTGTACAGCACTTTCAACACAACGCAGCATTACAGCGATCCAAACGTTCATAACCAGATCAAGGGACAGCGGTGAGGAAAAACGTCCTCCTGTTTGGCTCTTCACATGCCGTCCTTTCTATCTGCGTCCTTTTCACGACAAAAACAATTAACTTAGTGTGGTGGAGTCTTGAGCAAATGTATTACTCATCGTGTTCTTATGTTTTATTAAACACAATCCTGCATAGCGCGGCGTTACAAACAGAGGCATGTTTACAAAGCACGCTGGTGAAGCGCTGCACACGGCGAGGGTCAGGAAAAGCTGCGAGGGGCGTGGCTATCGCAGGGTAACGCCACCAGCTCGCCACCTGGACCTAATCCAGTCATTAATTAATATTTAACAGTTAATCTCGTTCCAGAAAAACAAAAATAATGCCAGAAATGTAAATTCCCCTTTTCAAAATCGAATGTTTGTTTTGCTAAAACTGCAAAACTGTTGCTCTTTCTGACGCCAGCGGAGACGTGCACGTTATGAAGGCTTAATGTGACGCCTCGTTATTCTTAATCTGCCACATGTATGCTACGCAAATCTGCCTATAGCTATAGAAAACCCCTTTGAATCATTTAGCCCCTTCCACTCAGGTGTAAAACAATTTGCATAATATGTAAAACTATTCCTAGAATCTTTCAGAAAGTTGGTGTTAAAATGCGCAGTGGAGAAAGTGCTTCAGTGTGGCCCAGCGGTGTACAGTTACTGACTCCAGCAAATCTCACTGCTATTTGCTGTTATTTCTGTAATAAACAATATGTGCATATTATAAGATCATATCAGAAGAACTCACTGTGAACACCAGGGGGTGTGATGCTGACCCCCGGAGTAGCGCAACATGGTTTAGAGCGCGTTATTCCACGTGTTCCAGAGTGTAATCGAAACATCCCCAAAACGCCACAAATTGTAAGTTTCCAGTTAGACTTAATGTTGAGGAACGTCCGAGAGACGAGTTAGTTCCTGTTTCAGTTACGTTATAGCAGCGATAAACAGTCGCTCCCTCACTCCAACACTGCCACTCTACTGAGATACTTTCCTGTGTGGAAGATTTTCTTGAGCTGTAAGAGCTTCCGTAGAGTCCTCCCGTAAATGTTAAAGAAATGTCTCCTGACAATAACGTCACCACGCCAACGATCAGAAGTTTTACTTGGTTAAAGGTTCCAGCTCACCCTTCAATCCGCAGCAGTGCATTGACCTCCTACATCATAAACTGCAACGTGCAATTTTTTATATTCTGTCAAAGTAGTTACGTTTCACATTTTTTCGACCGAGCCAGTACTAACTTTTTGACATTATAATATTAATCATAAATAATGCCACAATAGGCTTTTCTGAGAAATTGCAATAATTGATGACTGAAAGCTGAAGCTGACCGGAATTTTTTGTTATTGTTAAAATATTAAGAATAACTTGAATGCATTTTTAAAATGGAACAATTTATTCAAATTGAGGGGGGAAAAAGTATCATACGGGCTTTTAAATATATGTTTAAAAAAATGCAACACTATTTACTTGCTTCACAAACGTACCATAAAATGTCTTCCGGCATCACATATATATGATATGATATTGTTGTAGCCCACCTCTAGTGTCCAGAGAAATGTCTTTCTTTCTTATGGAACAGTTAGCTCCACCCACCCCATAACCTTCATAAATAATGTCAATTTGCATAATATGCAAAACTTACTTTTGTGCACTAGTCCCAGGACTTTTGTCCCATGTTCACAACACCGGTGTCAAATGACTCAACAGAGAGTGAAAGTCAAAAAAAGAGGTGGTTTGTAAACAAAACAACTGCCATATGCCAAGTAATCCTAATGGGACAGAACCAGGCATTTCACATTATCGTGCTAGTCACAAATTTTAGAACCAAATCCATCTATGGTCACTTTATTGCTCCATGTAACGCAGAGCAATTGTGGCGATATTTGCAAGGGTCGCTCGGTCCCCGCTGATCGCTCACAATCATGAAACAATGCCTAGTACTTCTTTTCCTATGGAATGAAATCATTTAAAAGCATTCTTAAACACTGGAGACTGCGGGAAAGATTAAGGCTGTAGTCAGTTGTGTTTTGGAAAAGCCAGGTGGTGCAGTTGAACACTTGCACATTGCCAAGCAAAGCAAAAACAATGAGGGAACAAGCTGAACCAGTTGAGCCCGTTTCAACGCACCAGCATTTTACTGCTCTCAGTCGGTCAGGAGTTTTTAGTTTCAGGTTCTTGAAAGCGCGATACTCACAGGATTTATCATCTCTGTACGTTTGTCTGATCTGGATCACAGATCAACAGATCTAGACTTGGCAGTACACGAACCTGCAGAGCTCAGTGTTTGTGTTCTAGCACAATTCTGCAATACGTTCAGGTGAAGGGCCCGATCATGCAGGGAAAAGAATAAAGCATGTGCCTGAACCCTCTGGCTCCGGCGTCTCAGCACCCGAGCTGGCCGAGGCGATCATATTGCTGTGAACGAGTGAAAGGGTTTGAACTTACAAATATAAAAGCTGGCTGGGAAGCACCACCACTGCCAACCACTTAACCGTACACCGACTCTGCTAGTTTGTTGCAGGCATAACGGTTTGATTTGCACGCCACCTTTCTACTTCTGGGGGAAAGCTCTCTCATGCTCTAATATTCTTGCACAAAGAACATCGGCTTGCAAGAGCAGATAGTGTCTAATTAAAAGTCTCGGGGTTTTTGCTCCCGTGTTAAACAGGACCTCAGTTTAAAAACATCAGAAGAAAAGAATCAGCTGCAATCTAGCTACACACAGGCTTCCGGCCATTACGCTCGCTAACCAACAACAAACGCCTCGCTGGGTCAGAAGCACATGAATGCACCAACACACTCCAAAATAGCTTTGAACTTCGAGAACACGGTGAAAGCTCTTCATCATTATATGTTTTTTTTAATATCCTAACAACAAAAGCTTAACATTTGACACCATTTACATCAAAATCAAGTGTTCAGTGCGGAGATTTCTCTGGTGCTGCAGTTTCTCTTCTCGCAGACACTCAAAACAGTTTAGGCTATGCGCACGACTTCATCGGACACAGAAATCACCGTGGTTACACCCACCGAGTGGCAGAAAGACCGAGTGGTATCTTTAGCCTTCAACTTGAATGCCACGCAAACACACAAATCGAGAATCACTGTCGAGTCCAACTGCCTTTACTTTAAGCAGATAATTATTCGTTTTACTCCCGGTTTCGCAGGTTGCCACTCAGTCCGACTGAGCGGGCGTGTTCTGGTGGGAATATGACATCACTGCATACCCTCTCTATTGCCCTCCATTGTCCCTACTGAACTTTACTGCCATTTACTGGATTTTAAGCTGTATGGCACTGCTGAGCACAGACCGCCGTATCACTTAACGCTAGCAAAAGTGGAAATACATCCCCGTGAATGCCATACACTCTAAAATTGAATGGGTTCTTCCTTGGCAGATACTGCACCCTGCCACCACGTTTCACGGAAGTCGGGTCAGTTGGTAGGTTGTGCAATCCTGCTTACAGGGAGACAAAAAAAATAAGCAAAATACACCAAAAACACAGCGTCCTCGGTGGAGGTAATTAACAGGACTGTTGCAGCCCTTTTTTTTGACCGAGAAACAGCAGGAACTCCATTATAGATCAGAAGGTGAAAAACGAGCTCTAAAGTTATATACACGCTCCAGCCACTTTATTAGGAACTTATTCATGCAGTTATCCAATCAGCCAATCATGTGGCAGCAGCACAATGCATAAAATCACGCAGACACAAGTCAAGAGCTTCATATCAAACACCAGAATGGTGATGTCTGATCATGTCACAGTTGGTTGTTCCAGATGGGCTGGTTTGAGTATTTCAGAAACTGCTGATCTCCTGCTCAGTGAGCAGCAGTTCTGCGGGCGGTAACGCCTTGCTGATGAGAGAGCGGCAGAGGAGAACGGTTCCAGCTGATAGGAAGGTCAAGGTAACTCAATCACGCTACAACTATAGTGAGCGAACAAGTACCTCAGAAAGGGCAACACGCTGGTGGAGGAGCTACGACAGCAGGTTCCCGTCCTGACGGCCAAGAACAGGAGTGTGAGGCTGCAGTGGGCACACACTCACCCACACTGGACAGTTAAAAATCTCAGGAGTTCAGCAGTTTCTGAAATACTCAAACCAGCCTGTCTGGCACCAACAACCATGACGTGGCTAAAGTCACACCTTATGGCCGAATGAGCATGTACTGGCCCGTCCACTCATCTTCGAAAGCTTGATTTTCTGCATCAATTTTTTCCCCCTTTTTTGGAGCAAGCCATGCGATCATCCTTTCCATCTGCCTTTTGCTTTTCTTTTATTCTTTCTTCGTTCTCTTCCACCTACTCTGTAACTAAAGTATGTTACACCGTCTCCAGTTATTACGCACTGTAAATGCTGATAGACTGACTCAGTTTAGTGAATTGTTCCACGCCCACAGGTCGGAAAAACGCGCCGTTAATAAGTTTGTACATTCCCGTGAATTTATCAGAAATGTGTCGGGATACGGCTAAAACACTCGCTTGGTCCGTGTCCGGACTGCGGCCCGCCATTTAGCGATGCCTGAACTAGACAGTGTAAAAAGCATCCAAGTATTGGAAGTGTTTGTTTTATTGGCCTCTTCATTCATGTGGTCTTTCCTCATAGCTGCCATATTTCTGAGAATAACGTACCGACAGGAGAGCCATGCTTCTGAGAAGCGACACTTGATCACTGGGGTTTACACTGTTCCTAGACATTGTATAGACATTACCAAATCGAACATTTCTCAGAAATGTCTGAGAAGCTTAGAGGTACGTCAGCATCGGAAGGGTCGATGGAACGAAGCTTGAAAGATTTTAAAAAATGTTCTTGCCATCTCTGGCCGGGTTAAGTAAACAGCTGTGTCACTTCATCAATTTATAAAGAAAAGAAACAAAAGTAACTAGCCAGTGGACTTTGGAGCTCATGTAGCGGCCTAAATGACTACCGTTAGCTAGACAGATCATGTTCAGGGTTATTGGTTTAGACAGGTCATGTACACAACAATATGACTGAACATTGATCACATTTAACGCTAAAAATCTTCCTAGGTGCTCAGGGTCTTTTGGAACAGATAGAACGGTCACATCCCACAGCACAGCATATTCGTCTGGCTTTTAAAGTACGTGGTGGCTCAGTTCAGACAGAAGTGTTTCCTGCGTTTCAGCAGGACGAACTTAGCAGCACACAGCACTTTTGCGGTGAACTTTCAGGTGTTAACATGAAGGCCACCGACCCAAGGGATATCATAGGGATAAAAAATAACCCAGCAGTGACTCTGCCCAAGATAAATATATAAATAAATACAAGAAGTAAATAAAAGGAGAGGGAACCACATCCTGAGTGCATTCCCCACTGGCACAGATGATACACTGACTCTCTTTCATGCGTAGTCTGTCCCTCCTCCCGTCTGCTGCTACTCCAGATCTGATTGGGTTATCTGCAATTTGCCATCAATAAAAGCAAACAAACACACACAGCTACACACATTCAGGACGCTAGAATGCAAATCATTTCATCCAAACTGCACCGTTCAGCCACTCACAGAGCAGGATACGCCACCAGTTAGTGTCATTTACATTTCACATGTAAACCTGGTCCAGTTCCGATGTTTAGGAAAAAAGCTTCAATTTCAGCAGCATGAAATTTCCTCACAGGCAAAGATCCGCAGTTCCACACACACACACACACACACACACAGAGAGAGAGAGAGAGAGTGAACACTGAGACACCCATGTCCCGTTTGATTATACTTTAACATGCCCATGACGACGTCCCCTCACAAGTCAGAAGTAACACGTCCATCATCGTAGTGGCCACTTGCTGAACAAGTGGAGGAAGAGACGGCGTGGAAGCCCTCCTCGCTCATCTACACACTCGTTTACTTTGAACAGTAAAAATATGGAAAAGGAAGTCATTTTCCACAAATGATAACAGCAATGTAACTTCATTCAACTCCTGAAGCAGAGGCCCTGGACAGCTTTCTGTTCTGTGCCCATAATAACCATCGAACAAGAATTGATCAGATTTACCTCAGTTTGAGATTATTACATTCCAGAAAGATCAGAAAAGTTCGCTGGACATGATATTAGAATCTAATATACAGCACGGACGCAGTGCAGAGCGTGTATTCTTTCACCTTGTACAGAAATTTGGTAGAAATGTGGTTTTGCCATGGAGCTTATAATGCAGGGTGTTTGTGTCAGGGTTCTGCACGTATATACTGCAGCGCAGAAACGTGCGCCACTAATAACGCGTTACAACAAACAGGAAGGAAGCAACTGAAGAGAAACTTTCAGACATTTGATGTTGCTGTGACCATGACCTTGTCTGGATCAATTCCATATAAATTCTACAAACAAACATTCAACCACTTGTTCTCGACAAATTGTGCTGACGAGAATCTCGGACAGACACAGGGCTGGGCAAGATAAAAACATATCTATAAACAAACTGCTAAGCGAAATTAAGATGAGGGATATTCATAATGATTTGGACATTTTAAATTTATCCAAAGCGAGCTTTGTATCGCATTTGTCTCTATTTAGAATTTATTAACTGCAACCTGATGGTCAAAGTTGACCAGACATGCAGGAACTCACCGGCAGACTTGAGGGACGGCCCTGCATGCTGTCCTCGGTACCACTCTTACTGGAGGCCATGGGCTGGTTGGAGGTAGGACCGGAAGCATGCGAACTGAAGGAGTCCTGGGATAGCTCCTTACATGAAAGAAGAGAAAGAGAGGGAGATGAATACATTTATCATAAAACTCTACCCATGAATGTAGGAAGAATTTCTCGGGAAGGCTCGATAGTCACGTGCGCCAAAATACTACAGGAAATGAAAATGAATGCATTTCTCCCAGAGTGAACATAAAAACGTAAACATGAGACAGTGAGCCTGTTGTAATATCAGTGCAGGAATATGATAATACTTTGTTTTAGTGACAATCTTAAAAAGAGCTAAACTTTCTCTTAATAGCTGCCCATGTTCCCCAACACCGCAAAGGGTGCCTTTACTTTAATATTTAATGCAATTACAAAGGAGTGTTTAGCTTCTGGGGCTAAATCTCAAATGTCTTTCTACACTATTCATAAGTGCACTAGGTAGGGTGTTCAGCTCTATTATGTTATGTCCTAATTAGGGTGCAGGCCATTTGGGAATTGCCCTAACTAGGACATGGCACATTTTGCATGGAAATTAAGATCAAGCTTTCGGAAAACATGACTGTAGGTGAATAAATCCTCAATGTTTCTTCCTCATGTCCTCTCAGGGGGTTTTTCCTTGCCACGGTCGCCTCTGGCTTGCTCATTAAGGATAAATTTACGACTCTAAAATTTAGCTTCAGAATTTCAATTGCTGGCATCTTAAATCCACCCAGAAAAAAAAGGAATTGCAAAAGAGAAACCTTTACAGTCTGAAGATTTAATGGCTGAAGAGAAACATTTCCGGCCAGTGACCTTCTTTGATCAGTCGATGGTCTGCACGCTGCTCGCACATCGTCTTGGTTCGGCTCACACCGTACCTAGCAGGTAACTAAATTCTTCACGGGTACTTAAATACAGCATGGCTGTTCTTGGAGTGCCAACATGGAGGATTATGGGTAATTTATTGAGCCACACAATCCAGCGGAAACCTCCATCTCCCCATCAAACCTACTGATGTTCCCTGTGATTGACTGACAGAGAGGACAGAACGGAACCCTTTACCTGCTGTGGAAGCGGGAAGCGCTGGAAGGGTGTCTGCTGTTGAGGCTGTAATGGTGGGGTTTGTGAATAGGGTGAGGACTGGTGCCCCTGTGGAGGAGGACCATGACCCGTGGGCTGCTGGGATTGCTGAGGAGGCCCTACGTTGGGCTGTGGCGGTTGCTGCTGCTGACTTGTGCCTTGTTGCTGTTGCTGCTGAGCAGGAGGAGGAGCAGGCTGCCCGGAAGCAGGCGGTGCTTGGGGGAATCCGGGCTGCTGCTGAGGGCCCTGAGCTGCCTGAGGTGTACCCTGGGACTGAGAAAGACCCTGGGATTGGGGATAAGGTGGCTGACCAGCCTGGGAATGTGGAGGCTGGGGGTATGAAGACTGGCCCTGGGGTTGCTGGGAGTAAGAAGGCCCACCCTGAGACAGAGGAGGACCTGATGGAGGCTGGGAGTATGCATGCTGAGAGCTTGGACCACTGGAATGCTGCTGAGGGTATGAACCCTGCTGAAGGCCTCCGTGGGGAGTAAGAGGGTTCTGCTGACCGTAGTAGCCTCCTTGGTTCTGGCCATAAGCTCCTGGGCCTTGCTGTCCATAACCCACCTATAGTGATAAATAAAAAGAAAAGACGGAACAGTACAGTAAAGTACAACAGAACAAAACACCTTCAACTAGTGCTGGGTGATGTGACCAAAAGTGTGTAGTTTCATGGTATATGACAGTATTGGCATGTTTATTCATTTTTGCACGATGAGCCCTTTATATAGGTTTGTGCCTTATTCAACAGTCAGGAGTAAATAGAATAATCATTTTATCATGCATACAATGTAGGCTTTCATTACATGAAATGACAATATATGAAGGATTCAGTAAGCATGAAATAGTTGCGTAAACTACTACAACATAAAACTTCAACATAAACATTAGAACTTTATTCACACTGAGCCAAACAATCCGCTCCCGGGGGCACTTCATCACGATGCAACTTTTTGCACTGAAGAAAAGCACTCTCGAGTTGCAGGATGTGGAGTGAGACCACTGACTTTTATATGAGAGCGCGAATATGATGTTAAACCGAGCAACACACGCTACAAATGTGCAGGAATCAATGACACGGAGTAAAAACAGCGATGAGGAGAGCACGGAAAATACACTGCATCTGAATCGCAGCACATCAGAGATGAGTGCGCTCGCTTCTCGCAGCCCTGCAGGCCATTCACCGTTTCCTGCACACGTCTCATTTTTCTAGCACTTCCGAAAACGTTTGCTGTTCGTTACAGTGTAGGGGAATCAACACCCAACATACGTGGCATCCAAAGACGCAGTGTGTTTTCTGAGCTCTCGTTGTCGCCGCTTTTGCTCAGTTCAAAGTAACCGCGCTCTCATTCTAAAATTCTCACTTGTCTAAGTCATAATTAGCTGCATAGCAACTGCATTTCATGAAGACATAGTAATCCAATGACGATATACTGGTATCCAAGATTCGTGTACTGGTCCAGAAGTCGGACCCTGTGGACCAGGAGAACTGGAATACCCCCAGAACCCCCAGGAAAATAAATCAAGTTATTTGCAGCAATACCGCAGTTCTCGTTAATGTACGTCCCCAGTCTGCATAAATAAACAAAAGTTATATATGCTGGTCTAATGTTAACTGAGCCTTTCATAGAACTGCAGACCATTTGAGTGATGCAGCAAACCGAGGATCTGAAGCCCAACAGTGAGTCCACCTCTGAATGGCTCCAAAAAACTAAATAAAGGTTTTATAGTGGCCTAGACAAAATTGTGTACCACTTTGAGATGCTGTTTCAGAACCTTAAACGGGCAGTTCGTGCATGAACGGATCAATTCTGCAAAGGAGAGCTTTTTCCTCCCCAGCGATGTGGAAGCCTGAACTCGGGATGCAGCTGTTGCTGCTAAAGGTGGCACGATCAGTTCAGTTCGGGGGCAAGGATTTTTTCACATGGCCGATACGGATATCACATAACCTTTTTTCCTTCGATAAATAAATTGATCTCTTAACTATGGTGTTTTGTGTTTCCTCAAGTTTTCCTTGTCTTCTATTACACTTTGCAGGAGGATCTGAAACCATTTAGTGCGACAAATATGCAAAAATAGAGGAAATCAGAAGGGGTGCATTTTAACAGCACTGTGCACGCTATAAAGCGAAACAAACATGCTCTTCAAAACTATTTGTAATCAGAACTGTTCACGATCCGCACCAAAACATGCCTATACGCGGTGTGTAGACGGCACTGGACGCGGCTCTACAAACTGTGAATGACCTGACAAAAAAGAAATTTAGTGGAGGTGTAAGAAAACAAAAAATACTATGATCGTATGCACGATGACGCACTGGTGCCACTATACCATACATTTTTGACACAGCATTGCCATAATTTGTGCCTTTTCAATTGATGACAACTTTCAACATTATAAATGATTAAAAATCAATTATTAAAACTTATGGCAGTGTTCGTGTGATCCATTCAGCCTCTTAGCAGCGTCTAACAAAATTAAAGCTGTGCATTACAATGTAATGATGTTATAACCAAGGCTAAGTGGTTACGGACATGATTCACAAGGGGGTGTGTCTGAAGCATGGGGCATTTCTTATTCTGGTGTTGGTTCATTGTAAGATATCGCATACTGTAATGAAACAGCACTCGCTGTCCGTCAGTAACATAAGCTCTCAGGAGGCCAAAGTGCTCCTGTACTCCAGCCGCTAAGGACGGAGGGAAACCTCCAGCCGCTGAACCTAGTAGTACGCTAGTATACCTGCATAATGTCTTGTAAAAACAGTGTGTATCAGTCTCTACACTCTGGTCACTCCATTGTGGAAATACGCCCTCATCCTGTTTGGCAGCTTGGCTATAAAACACGTTTGGGCGTAATGGAAGAGCCATCCCGCAAATCAAACATCAGAGAAGAAAGGTTTGTTTGTGTTGGTCTCACGATGTTGCGGAGGTTATGAACATGAATTACTATGTGAAATACGTGGCCACGCCTCCTAGTATGTGGAACAAACGAACAGCGCTATGGGCTGAAACCCGAGATGGCACGACCTAAACCCGAATTTGTAATGCTTCAAGAAACGTGTAAACGCAACATTGAAAATTTTCATTGCGAGTCAGAAGATATTTGAATATACCGGTCCTGAATTCCACTATCTGAAATCTAGGTCTTGAAAATCTAGTTTGGGAAAAAAAAATAACAGGCAATAGAAATTCACCAAAAATAAATAAATAAATAAATAAATAAAAAATCAGGCTGTTGAAAATAAAGGTTAAAAAAAATTCCGATAGGAAAACAAATTCAAGACGCTATTTAAAAGTTAAATTAGCGAGCAATTCAGAGAACACATCTGAGATACACGGAGTGGAAATGAGCCGGGCTTTATATGCACAACGCACCTGTGAGACGCATGGATTCATTAATTGGTCATATTTTTCTGATGCTGCATGATGCCAGGAGGAGAACAACCACAAAGGCTTTTCCCCAATACGTTGCTTGTGTTACCTTTTCTTTTACCTTTGACGCAGTACTTTCAGCCAAAGGTGGTTCTAGCCAAGGGGGTGAATACATACGCAATTAACAAATGTCTGACACAATAAATGAATGTTTGGGACCTTCAGATGCTCGACATGTTTAAATCAAGTGGCAAATATTCCTTTGAAGTCCGGGTTGCAGTTACTGGCTGGATAACTATGGAAGGAAAACTGATCAACTTTATGGGATATAAAATAGATTCTCATCATATTCAGTCTCATCAGGATACATGCTGAATTTTTAAACACTGATTCCAAATATTCTTACTAAAGTTTAGCATAAAACACAAAAAATACCAAAATCATTCATAAAGTAACAGCAATCGAGTATTTAGCAAATATACACATGTATGGTTAAAGGCTGTAATTTTTAAAAAAGAAACTATATCTGAGGGTAATCACAAGACTATAGAAAATGATCGTAATAGGTCTCTATACTATAAAACTATATACTCACTATAATCCCAGACCTAACCGTTTATGTTCCAAAGCAAAAGACATCAAACAAACAAGTTTTTTGTGAGAATTACCAACATGTTGGGGAAAATGCTGATTTTAGTGACACAAGTGGAAGATCTACACACACACACACACACACACACAACACTCTGATTTTTGCCCAAAGTTCAAATTGGCACCTTAAAATAAAATGGCAACTCTGGTCAGGTAACTAAACAGCTGCATCACTTTATTAAGCTCCCCATCTTCAACGATCAGGCCACTTTGGGATGGAGTACCTTCAGACGAGTCTTTTTACAGTACGTTTAGATGTTTGTCGTCGCATACCACGATAGACATCACTCGTGATCCTACAAACAGACGGATCCCAAATCCAAAAATCCAACTAGATAGCCATCGTGGCTCAGAACTCACCTGCTGGCCATATTGCACGCCTCCCATAGCACCAGGGGTGCGCCCTTGCAAGCCCATTGGGTATCTCTGGGGTCCTGGGGAGCCATAACCTTGCCCAGGGAAGGGAGGCCCTTGCTGGGCCCCTGGTGGAAGCCCCTGCTGCTGAGAGTAGGGGTAATGCTGGCCCCTGATCTTCCCCACCTGGTCCATTGGGCTTGGCGTCTAAAAATGACAGAAAAGAAATTCATCAATTCAGATTTTCATCGCTTTACTCGGAGTGAGGTGTTTACACCAACATCTATTGCATCATTGCATAGGCTGCATGGAAATGTAGATACTGGAGTTCTGAAACAAACTCCTGTATAAAGACATTAAGGGATTTGGATTATGTGACTTTTGAAAAGGACAACAGAACTCAGGCCTACAATCTGGAGATGAACATAACTGCATATCTAAGCTTTCTTCAGCGTTTATTCAGCAATTAGTTTTCCACTAATACTTACATATAATGCAATTTGGTAACTCGCACTGCTGAGGAGCAGCTGCAATGACGGGCAAAACGGATTCTGTGATCGCATTGCAAGTACTGTAGGCAAAATTTCAAAAGGTCCATAAAAAGGTTTGGATGCAAAACACAAGTTGTATGTAATTGTCCTGCCTGAAGGTGCAGTGAAGAGAGAGAGAAACGAGCCATACCGGTCAGTGAGCACAGCACATTCACTCTGTTCAGACCAGAGGTCATTGTAAATCAATTTACAGACAGATTTATTTCAGCTTTAATTCACTACATCAGAATTCCAGTGGGTCAAACGGACATCAAGTGGACAGTCAGATTAAACTCCTAATTAGCAGTTCACATCAGGCTGTATTTAAGAACCAGTGCCTTTTTGCTCTTGACACCATTGTAATATTCAAGCAACCTGACCAAGACCACAGACAATAATTGTGGAGCTCCACAAGTCCGGTTCCTGCTTAGGAGCACAAGGAACCTGGGAGAACAGACACTGCATCGTTCAGGAAGGAGACAGAAATGCACTCTCGAGGGTGAACGAGCC
Source organism: Parauchenoglanis ngamensis (assembly GCA_030014255.1). NCBI lineage: Eukaryota > Metazoa > Chordata > Actinopteri > Siluriformes > Auchenoglanididae > Parauchenoglanis > Parauchenoglanis ngamensis. Next base: position 974 of record JAQMYM010004253.1, on the reverse strand, counting down.
TCGGTGGATCCAAAAGCTCCAAAGTGAAGCACAAGACAACAGCAGCCAAGGAGCTGGTGGAGGAGCTGGAGGCATGAGGTACTGAAGTATGTACAACCACCATTAAGAGGTTCCATAATGCTACTGACGATCATCACAGGCCTAATGAGAGGTTTTTAAAATCAAACACCGATCATAACTGAGAAATCTAGAGTTAATATCTGAAACTTGTACACAACAGTATAAATAGTGCTCAGCCTGCTGTTTAATAGTGAGTGTTAACATCAAAAATGTAAAAAAAAAAAAAGAGAAAAGATCATCAGACAGACACGTGGCATCCTTTCAAACTTACAAGGACACATGTTTGGTCTTCTGCAGTTCCCTTTCCAGCACATAACCAAACTGAACTTCATATTTATACTGTCCTTTAAACCCAGTCTCGTGTAGAATATGCAGGAAAAAGTATAAAAGATAAAACCAAACGATTAGCAAACGCTCATACACTGAATCACCACCACTTCATCATTACTGCTCACAACATAAATACCACTTTTTATAGCGTTTGTAAAAAACCTCCTCTGTACGAGAGAAGCAGCATCTCAGACCTGGTCCACTTTTTAAAGATGAAAGGCCAAACAGCACAACACCTAAAACCACGCTTAATCGAGCCGCACATCAAATTTAGGGGTGTGGCTTTTAGACGCGTAGCGGTAATGGCAGCCAAAGGGGAACGAGTTTCCGCGAGCGCCTACACAAGCCAAGCAACTTCATTTCCTATAAAACCATCATTTTAAATAAATACGTAACTAAGTGAATGCAAAAGCATCGGCTGTTTTTATAAGTACACAGGCTGGACGTCAGTATAATCCGAGCGGCCCGAAGCGTGGCGCAACACCGCTACACACAGTGTGTCCAACCATCATTTCATGCAAATGTGGAAACACCAGCAATATGTTGAAATAGCTTTCAATGCAACGTGGGCTAAGATGAGGGGA
>JAQMYM010004252.1:0-14676 GCA_030014255.1 Parauchenoglanis ngamensis | reverse complement strand
TTACCTCTCTCTCTCTCTCTCCCCCTCTCTCTCTCTCTCCCTCTCTCTCTCTCTCTCGCTCTCTCTCTCTCTCCCTCTCTCTCCCTCTCCCCCTCTCTCTCTCTCTCCCTCTCTCTCTCTCTCTCTCTCTCTCCCTCTCTCTCAGGTCTTTACCTAAGCATGAGCGGATGGTGGATCTCCATGGTTCTGTGATTGATCATACGTACGGTGGAGGCTCAAGTATTGCAGTGCTGCTCATCATGGAGAGACTGCACCGAGATCTGTACACGGGCCTCAAGGTACGCACACACACACACACACTTATATTAGAGGTACTATTTAGTGATGCTTCTTTTTCTTAGCCCATGGTGATTCCCATCTGAGACCTTTTTCTTGTTTTTAATGTTTTTTATTACCTTTTTTTATATATTTCATTATATATCATTCATATTGAAGCATTTCATTTAAAAACGCAACTTACACAAAACCACAGCTTCAGTTTATTCAGTTAAACCTTTTCACTTTCACTGTAAATATCATCAATCAGGTCCCTTTATATATACACACATTCCCACATCTGATCTGGAGATCGGATCAGTGCTATCACCAATGCACTATATGGACAAAAGTATTGGGAGACCTGAATATTACACCAGCAGGGGCTTTAATGACATTGCATTCAAATACATAGACTTTAATATGGAGTCGGTCCCCCCTTGCAGCTAGAACAGCTTCCACTCTTTTTGGAAGGCTTTCCACAAGATGTTAGAGTTTCTGTGGGAATGTGTGCCCATTCATTCTGTAGAGCATTTATGAGGTCAGGCACTGATGTTGGATGAGAAGGCCAGGCTCGCAATCTCCGTTCCAGTTCATCCCAAATGTGTTGGATGGGGTTGAGGACAGGGCTCTGTGCGGGCCAGTCAAGTTCTTCCACACCGAACTCATCCCACCATGTCTTTATGGAGCTTGCTTTGTGCACTGGGGCAGTCATGCTAGAACAGAACAGGGCCTTCCCCAAACTGTGTCCACAAAGTAGGAAGCATAACGCTGTACAAAATGGCTTGGTACCCTGAAGCATTAAGATTGCCCTTCACTGGAGGTAAGGGGCCCAAACCCTGAAAAACAGCCCCACACCATTATCTCTCCTCCACCAAACCTCACAGTCGGCACAATGCAGTCAGGCAGGTAACGTTCTCCCGGCATCTGCCAAACCAAGACTCGCCCATCTGACTGCCGAACAGAGAAGCCTGATTCGTCACTCCATAGAACATGTTCCCACCGCTCCACAGCCCAGTGCTGGTGCTTTACACCACTCCATCTGACGCTCGGCATCGGACTCGGTGATGTGAGGCTCGCATGCGGCGGCTCGGCCGTGGAAACCCGTTCCATGAAGCTCCCGCTGCACAGTTTTAGTGCGCACATTAACGCCAGTGGAGGTTTGGAACTCTTCAGCAGACTCAGCAGAACGTTGGTGCCCTTTACGCACCATGGACCTTAGTAGTCGTTGACCTGCTCTGTGACTTCAGGTGGTCTTCCACATCGTGGCTGAGCTGCTGTTGTTCCTGAACGCTTCCACTTGCCAATAACACCACTTACAGTTGAGCGTGGAACATCCAGCAGGGAGGGAATTTCACAAACCGTCTTATTGCAAAGGAGGCATCCTGTCACAGCACCACGCTTGAAGTCACGGAGTTCTTTAGAACGACCCATTTTGTGTCACGAATGTTTGTAAATGGAGACTGCATGGCTGGGTGCTTGATTTCATACACCTGTGGCAATGGGTCTGATAGAAACACCTGAATTCAGTAATTAAGAGGTGTCCCAATACTTTTGTCCATATAGTGAAAGTTGCACCACTGACATGAAATTTTGTCATGCCAAATTTTTTTAAATTTCAAAACACCTGCCACACACACGATACGAAGTCCCACTAATTTCCAATCACACTTCATGAGTAGTTTCATTTACACATTTTTACATCTTACTGCTCCGCCCTGGTGTGGAGAGTTAGTTGACAGACTTTTAAACCTTACTGCCCCGCCCTTCCGATGACCCTAGCTCTCCAAATTCCCCACCAAACAAAGGCCCCACCCCTTTCCCTTAATTTCTCCTCTCTGTGCTTTAAATCTTCACTGCAGTAAATATTAAAGTTGATGTCTCCTTTTTCAGTGCAGCATCATCATTAAATCCTGCACTTCTTTAACTTTAATGTGATTCGCAATGAAAAATGAACTGCTTCTCTCTCTCTCACTCTCTCACACACACACACACACACACACACACACACACACACACACAAATCCACCTGTTCCTGTAAGCTTGAGTGTATCAACACTTCACACGTGTATGTGTGTGCGCATGTGCGTGTTTATGGGTTTTTGTACTCCTGTGGTCCTCACAATGGTTTTAAGGGTTTTGTAAATAAAAATAAGAAAAGGTAAAAGACGCAAAAAGTTTCCTTTTCATGACTGACTTTAAGGTCAAGGTTGGTTTTGGTGCAGGTGTAGCGTTAATTATCTGTGTTAATCATTATGTCAGTGGAATGTCTTCACGATAGTAAAATCAATGTGTGTGTGTGTGTGTGTGTGTGTGTGTGTGTGTGTGTGGCGTCTCTTCTCAGCAGGGGGCGCTGTAGAATTCATAAATCAAGTCTTGTGGATGATTAAAGATTAATTGTGAAGTCTGTCTGGTGATTTGCGGAGAGGAAGTTAAACCCTTAGCAGGTGAACAAGGCTTGTGTGGTGATCATTTACTGTGTAACGTGCTGTTTAATCCCACTCCCTTATTATTATCCCAAAGTCTGTAAGCCACGCCCACTCAGTTTTAATTGGCCGTTGCTATGAATAAATTAACATATGCAAATGATCAGAAGTAATGTTGATAAAAAGCTAGTGAAATGCGATCATTAATAACGAGAGGCTTATCACTCAGCCATATAAAATCTCTAACACCAATTTAATTAAAAATGCTCTGCCTTGGAATTTATAGCTTTATTTGTTACCTTATTTGAATTATATTATTTTGTAGTTTTAATTTTTATTATTTTAATTTAATGCTATTTTGAGATAGATAATTAATTAAGATTAAATCACATTTTCAGTTCTTGGGCACCGTGCGCACTCCTGCGCCAAAAAAAACGAGGAAAACCCGATATTGTGAAACATGAAGCTTTAATGTCTCAACAGCAAATCACTGGGCAGGAAAATGAGCAGGAATGAAACGGCCAGATAAAGTAACTCGGTGCGGTGCAGCTTTTCCCGCGATCTCCTTTAAATGTTGAAGGCTTGTGGGTGAACCTGCAGACGGCCTTTTACAGAGAGAAGAGTCCGTGTTGTTCCACTCCATGTTAAAGACTTCCAACTGAAGAGATTGTGGGACATTTTGAACCCCCAGACGAGTTAGTTTCAGTTTTATATCATTTAAACATTTCAGTCTTTTCCTGATTTTCTCTTTGCGCACCAGAAGACTGTGTAAGAGAACTTCCTGTTTCCAGCTTCAACAGTTTCAGCAGCGACCCGCAGAAGAAGGCCGAGGTCTCAGGGGCGCTTTTTTACTTCCTGTTCATTTTCTGCCCAGTGATTTTTGAATACACGCGTGCGTGCGAGGGTATATACATATTTAATATACAAATTTAGTTTTCTGTTTGCTTAAACATGTAAAACACAATAAAGCTACGTTTTTGCTAAATTTAACATTTTTGCTTTAAATAAATTTAAGAGAACACATTAACAATAATAATATGGTTATCAGTTCATTCAAATCTCAGCATTTGCTAATAGAAAATTACACTTTTTCAAATCATGATTTTGATATAAATCATTCAGCTCTTCTTCACATCATGTTACTTCTTTTCCTGGAATCCACATGCCGTATTCCCGATCACACGTTCAGACCAAAGGGGTGACGACGTCAACACGACCGGAAGCCATGCGCCTTCTGTGTGAGCCAGCATCTCTCTGCAGCAGGATCACCGGCAGTGCAGGGGTGGCGTCAGAGGAAAACTGAGGTCCAGGCAACTTTACGGTAATCACTACGATGGTGGTATTGTGCTCTGCTCATCAACACAAGTCACACCACAGAAATATCTTTTAGTCAATTTATTTTTGTAATTTATCTTTCTTTTTTGAACATGGATTCATAATTGCTCCTTCATCCATCAATTACTTTCCTTCACGTTTAAAAGACGCCGCTTGCGGTCAGGTGGCACAAAGATACGGATCGACGTCTGCTTTGTGGCCCCTTTAGATAAAGTTTGCAGGATAAAAGCATTCTGAATTCTGCCTGTTTCAGCTACATCACAGAGCAGCCACACATTTCTACACTGTCGCTGTTGGGCAGCCGGAGTGGATTTTGACTCTGTCTCCGCTTTTGGTGGATGTACGGTAAGGGGTCGGCGGCAGTTCTGAATGACTGGGAACATTGTAGGCTATGCAGTGTCCAAAGAGCCATAGTTATATTTGTTACTCACATTCTATTATTCCCCACGTCTAATAACCATGGGGTGGTGTCTAACACCATGACACGAGGTCATGAGGAAGTGACTCACTCATAGCACCTGGGAAGGTGTTCAGAGATGATTACAGCACTCACACTACTCATGTGAACCAGTCTTATGGTGGAACCTCAGGAAGAAAGGGCGGGGCCTTTAGGAACCAGTTCAGTCCCCTTAGATCTGTAATAGAACAGAACCTGTTGACGTTTTCTGAACATGAAAATCCCTGGAGTTCTGATGTTCTGTATGATTGGGTTTAGCACCTATGCCCATTAATCTGAACAAACTAACATGAAACACAGCTGTAATTTGTGATTTCCTTCATAGTGCCAGATGTGTGTACTAGAACTGAAAACACATGAAGAAGAGACCGAGCAGGCTTCAGTAGCCATATTGTATTCTAGCCAAAAATAAAGGTTTCTGTGGTCTTGCATTATAATGCATTTGTGTTGCTTAATTAAAGTCTCATAGTTTGTATGACAAGTATGAGTTACTGATGATTTTGGAGTTCTGCTTATAATATGAGCCACCTTTTCCAGGATCTGATAGCAGGAGGCTAAAATGGAATTGGCAGAGATTCGACCATGCGTTTTCAGAAAACTTCAACACGCTCCTGCCGGCACACAGGTAACGGCTACCCAAATGTGTGGAATCATCTAAAGCACACTGAATGAAACCTATCTGAATATTGGAACATATAAAATAAAGGATTAATATAGAAAACAGCCATTTTAGCCATTTTGATCATGGATTAGTTTCAGTGTTTAGTGGATACTTGGATGCTACCCTGTTAATCAAGCAAGGACCTCATTGTGTAAATATATATCATTGGACTTTGTGCAATAGCTTTGTGGGGATGGGCAGACAGAAACCTGTACGGCTTCAGGTGCAGGCACATCAAGTTCTCTAGAGCACATCACACCTGGGGACCATCAGAAACATGTGAAAACAGAACCTAAAGATGAGTGCTATATCTGTAAGTCAGAAAGGCACACTTTACACTCCAGTTAGATGATCAGTAACAATTTCAAATCTTACTTGGCTTAGTTTGTGAATGAAACACATCACTGACTTTCCCCATTTTTGTGCTGTACTTTGCATGTTTACTCCGTCATTTCAGGTGAAGCAACATCGGCCTCTACGGAAGACATCAAACCTGTGGACCCGCAGAAGCGTGTAAGAAAGGAAGAACTTGAAGCTGAAGACCATCTGTGTAAGACAACAGGATGTATCAGGGTGTATTTGTTTCCGTCCTTGTTGTTAAGAGATATACTTGAGATGTAAATCTAATTGTAAATAATGGTATTTCAGATAGAGGGACATCAAGCACTGTGGAAAATGTAGACCAACAGAGAGGATTTCAGAGCATGGATATAAAAGAAGAAGAGTCTGAAGATGAAGACTACCTCTGTACAACCACAGCATGGGGTAAGTAGCATTTTGCCATCACCTGTTGTACAGTTTTGTCACTGAAGGCCCCTTGACGCGAGTCAGTGGTGTATTTGATAACTACTTTACGCAGCTTACAAATAACATACTGAGTTTTAACTCCATCACGCTTCACCCTCAGTTTAAATCTTTAGACTTGCCCAAAAGCTCTGTCAGTGCAACACGTGCCTCATTATCCTTTGCTCGGTGTTGCACCGCTGCCTTCACCCAGTATGACTCCGACTCAGTGGCTGGCAGAGGCAGTTTTTGGTGGTTGAACCGTATATCATCCATTCACACATGCCATGCACTGGTCAGGTGGCCGCCTGCAGCCCGCCACTGAGCAGACTGGAGAGAATAAACAACGAATGGAAATAGACAACAGAATGACTAGCACTATGTTCAAAATAAAGAAAGTAGTATTTATTCACATTAGAACTAATAAAAACGGACCCATAGTTATGATTTGCTTCCCGCCCACTTCCGTCGGCTTTTTTCCGGTCCTGTCCCAGTCACATGATATATAGTGAAATGACTCCCATCCCACAGGAATCCCACAGCAATCCCGTCACCCACAGGAATTCCGCAAAAATGTCAGTCTGTATGTCCTGTAGCTGTTCACATCAGGTTTTAAACACTGATAACACTGATATTTCTTTTTGTAGGCATGATTTCTTCTCATGCTGTCCTAACCTCCTCCTACCACGATATTAGCTCGATGGTATTCTTAGCTCCTGACCTAGTGAAGTAGCATGAGATTTAAAGGCCTACCACCTTATGACATTATTCAAATAAAATAGCACTTTGAGAGAAGTTTACTTCTGAAAGGGAACATTATGTTATGTGTATAAACGCACGTTCGTAAAGGAGGGAAGACGGTATAAACGTTGAACTGGATTTAAATATTTTGTTCCATTTCACCATGCGTTGCTAATACTATTCACTTTCGGTTCCAGAAGTGAGTGATGCCCAGTTTAGAGTCTTCTCCTGTTCCTGGTGTCCCCTTTCCTATGCATCTCAAAATGAGCTCCACAAACACGGCAGAAGATGCCACTGTGAGGAGTATAAGAGACGGTTCAAATCAGCAGAGGTAAAATCTGAGAACCTAATGACCACAATAAGCTCCAGTATTCTCTCTGGTACTGTCAGCTGTAACACCTCTAATCCGCAGCTGGAGAAAGAAGTCTTTCCCTGCTCACAGTGTGGGAGGAGTTTTACTGACCGGAGTAATCTCAGACGACACCAATATATCCACACAGGAGTGAAGCCCCATCACTGCTCATGGTGTGGGAAGAGTTTTATTCGGAAATATGACCTCCAAATACATCAGCGTATTCACACAGGAGAGAAACCATATTATTGCTCAGTGTGTGGGAAGAGTTTTATTCGGAACTGTGATCTCCAAATACACCAGCGCATTCATTCAGGAGTAAAGCCGTATCACTGCTCGCAGTGTGGGAAGAGTTTTAATCAACAGAGCCATCTCCAAACACACTCGCACATTCATACAGGAGAGAAACCGTATCCCTGCTCGGAGTGTGGGAAGAGTTTTATTCGACGGAATGATCTTCAAATACACCAGCATATTCACACAGGACAAAAGCCATATCATTGCTCGGAGTGTGGAAAGAGTTTTATTAGACATGGTGAGCTCCAGATACACCGCCGCATTCACACAGGAGAGAAGCCGTATCACTGCATACAATGTGGGAAGACTTTTTCCCAACACAGTAATCTGCAGCGACACCAGCGCGTTCATACAGGAGAGAGGCCATATCACTGCTCGCAGTGTGGGAAGAGTTTTGCCCAACATGGGAAGCTCCAACAGCACCAGCGCATCCACAACAGGGAAATGCTGCATCACTGCTCGGAGTGTGGGAAGAGTTTTAATCTACAGAGCAATCTTAAACAACACCAGCACATTCACATAGCAGAGAAACTGATTTGATATTCACAGCGTGGGTGGAGATTTACTTATCCAGGTGAATTGAACAAACAGAAGTGCTACCAGATTAAGCCAGCAGCTTGTGATGTGCGATCTCTCGAATAAGCGTAATCGTGATTTGCTTAAAATATATAGATAAATGTAGTTATTTAGTACATCATGTACTTACATAGTAAACAACCTGTGTTCATTGGATGATTCAATTTTTTTTGAAAGGTAGAGAATGTAAGGAATGACCGGGTCTGCCAGGAAAGTAGGTTTTTATCTGGGATAATGTGACTTGGGTTCCTTTCTTCTTCACCATAAGGCTGATAACCTGTAACTGCAAATGGCCAGCGAGCATAGTAACACCAAAATCTTCGTCCGACACCACCTTTACACTTATGCTGGGATGTATGAAAATCTTAATATGGGAATAAGAGAACTAATCCCGTCCTGATGCCCTACCTCTGCTTAGAGTTTTGGTCACGTGGAAATCACTGCTGCTGAGGATGGCCCCACGTGGACAGATTACCATGGCATTACTGTGAACAGTCCCATATGGAAACCGGGAAGATGTCTGTGGATGTTCCTCCTCAGGACTGCAGTTGCTAAGAACAGTTTGCACTCTAATCTTTGTCACTGAAGAGGTAATAAGTTCAGTTTGATAAAATAGAATTAAAGTTAAAACTATAATGAGTTCAGAAATTAATCTGATGGTCATATTTAGGTTCCTATTAGAACAGCATTTTTAAATATATAGTATACAGTTATAGAAGAGAAATAATTTACAATTGCATCGTGGTGTCACCAAGATGAGGATGGGCTCCCTTTTGAATCTGTTACCTCTAAACGTTTCTTCCTCATGATGTCTCAGGGAGTTGTTCCTTGGCACTGTTGTCTATCGCTTGCTCCTTAGGGATAAATTTATATATTTCAAATTAATATGTGGATTTCTGTAAATTTGCTTTGTGACCATGTCCACTGTTGAAAGTGCTATAAATAAAGTTTAATTAAATTGACATGAACAAAGCTCTGTGTTCAGCCTGACTCCGCTTTATACGGCTTCATTTTTATGGTGTGTTGTATGAAGCTTCTAAAAGCTTACACATTTTCCTCCCTGATGAACTTGTGCAAATGAACACTTTGTTGTGTTGGCAGTGAGTTTTGGGTCATTGTCCTGCTGCATGATGAAGTTCCTCTCTATTAGATTGGATGCGTTACTGTAAATTGGCAGATTGGCAAATACGTGTGAACTGGCGTCTGAATTCATTCTGCTGCCACCATCATGTGTTAAATCATCAATAAAGATTAGTGAGCTCGTTCTAGTAGCAACCAAGCAAGCCCAAGACATGACGCAACTTCCACCGTGCTTGACCCGTGAGCTGGTACGTTGTGGATCATGAGCAGATCCTTTGTTTCTCCACAACTTGACCTTTCCGTCACTTTGTTAGAGGTTAAGGGCGCATGTCCAGCTGATATGATATTTTTGTGCTGGCAGCACCAACAACCTCATTTCCAGAGTGCTTTCCTCAACTGTTTATTGTTGCTAGGTTACAAAAACATCCATCACTTCTGCATTTCTTGGTTGTAAACATCAAATCTCTAGCTAAAATGGTGGAAAGAAATTGCATTTGGAGATTTGGAGATTGCTTTGGATCAGATCGGCCACTCCATCGCCCAAATGCAGACCAATTATAGGGAGCCCATCAGCTCTACCGCATGGCTCTGCAATTTCTTACAGTAAGTTTCATTTTTATTTGTTTTTTAAGTTTAATTTCCATTGGTTTGTAACATATAATCACAAATGATGCATAGACATATTCACTGAGAGCACAGATGATCAAATGAACTTCTGGTTGATCCACTCTTCTTGAACAATCTCCTGATGCCTCTCCTTAGCACATCTGTCTTAAAGCTAAACCCTTATTAGCTGTGTTTCTTCCTTAACTTACTTTAGAACTCTAACCTTTTCCCCTGTTAACTGCCTTGACACACCGAAGATAAGAACTACACTTGGTCTCCATAGTAACAGTAGTAAACATTAACTTGTTCGATAACCTACACTGTAGCTACCTGATTAGAAATATGACTGTGACAGAAGTCTCTCACCTGACATTTTGTCTGATGTGGAAACATCCTTCCAAACTCGATTTCAAATATTAAACATGATAATCTTTTAATGTCAAATCAGAAATAACGGAGTCATCACTGACAGCCAGGTCAGTTTCCCCTCCGCCATTGTGGTTGACAATGCCGATATCAGAAGTCCCTGCCCCTTCTTGATTTTGACTGGTTGGTAAAAGAGACGTGATGAGCTTGGCATTGTTCCAAAACTTGAACTATTTCCAAGAACGCTGAGAGCTCCGTTTCACAGGAGTTACAAATAGATGCAACCAGTGCAAAAACCCCATTTGGTGGACTCAGGCCCTAATCCTGGTTCCAGAAGTTTTGTGGTTCATCTTTGTATTTCTTAGCCTTCTGATTCTTTCTCCTGAGGAGTGGGTTGTATCTTGCAGTATGGCCTCTATATTTCTACTCTGGACGTCTTCTTGGAATGTGGATTGTGATCCCGTTACCCCTGCAGTGTGGTGGTGGTTGTTATTGTTGTTTTTGGGATTTTCTTCACAGCTCTGTCAGTTTTTCTGTAATCAGCTGCCGTTGTTTTCCTTGGCTGGACAGATCCATGTCCGGTTGTTAGCACATCAGTTTCTTTCTTTTCCAGACTATTCCATACTGATGTACTGGCTACGCCCAATGATTGTGCAATGGCTCTAGTCCCCTTTCCCTCTTTCCTCACCTTCAAAATGGCTTTCTTTTCTCACACAAACAGCTCTGCATGTTAGTTCATCCTTTTTAACAACAAAATGCCGTTTTCACAGGTGAAACTTAGAGTAGACATTAAGAGTAATTAATTGTTTAAATAATCAATCAATCTAACAGGGCACACATGGGCAACAAGAAAATCCTCTAAGCTGCATGTCCCATTTTTGCTCGCTTGAAAAATGTGTGGATTCAAACAGAAGGTTCCATGTTCTAGATGTAAATATCAGGAAACGAAAGCTGAAATCCTGATCTGTTGTCTCATTTATCATCTAGTGGCCTCAAACCCAAATGTCTTCACGGTATAGCAAAACAAGAGAATGGGCCTTTCAGAGGGGACTGTACATCCTAAATAAGATCATACATCATGAACAGATCATAAATAGTGATATGCAGCTATAAAAAAATTATTTATTTATAGATGTACCTGTAAACAAACAAAACACACTATAATGTATATAAATGTCTAATTCCTCAGGTTATTTTTCTGTTATACTGCTCTGCTCGTCCCTTTATCTATTTTGATATCCATTTGAATATATAATGACGATTCTCTGTAGCTTTCTTGCTGCTTCTGTTTAAAAACACAAAACTACGCAATATATTACTCAAGATTTGATGCACTGAACTATTCACACAATGGCTGAACACGACTTTGCTTTCATGTGATACCTTGTTCTGCTATTATCAGAAATACCTACGCATCAGCTGTGTTCCTGCACGTCCATCAATCCAAACGTCTTTACTTCAGCCAGTTCTTTCCATTTTTTTTCTCAACAGTTCAGTAGATATATTTTTCAAAATAAAATACATCATTCGTATTCCTGATTTAAAACTGTTTCAGGATGAGTGTACCATTACCAGTGTATCAGAGTGTTCCTCCCTGCATGACACCATATTGCTTGGAGATTTGACACTGAATGGCATTCCATTGCACTTGTGAACAGTGTATTTAGTTTTGTATTTACACAAGGAATTGCCTTGAGCCTGGTGCACATTAAAGGATTTTCAAATCTTAGCCATTTTTAAGAACATGGGAGACCACAGATACAACAAGGATTTAACCAAGTTTTAATATTGTATTTGTAGAAACACACACCAGACGATTCAGACATGTGGCAGGACCACACGCTTGGCGATTATACTAATAAATGATTTCAGAGTGGTAATTCCAGGGACTCACCTGACCGATTGGTGCTATGTTTTGCATCAAAAAACAAAATACGAGGGGAAAAAACATAGATGGAGTCATGGCTGAGAAGATGGAATCAGTGTGGCTTGTACATTTCGCATCGTGAGCTAGAGCAAGCTACTGCTACAAGCCAACATTGTTGTAATTTGTACACAGGTGGAAGCAAGTGTGAAACCTGTGATCATTAGAAATGCAGTCATTTTTATACATTCTCCCTCCTGCCACTGCCATGGAGATGCTGTTCTACACAAGTACACAACATCTGGTTTGTGACACTTCACAGTCAGCTCACTCTCATTAGCTATTGCTCCATATTCCACTGCTGTTCCTTTCACGCTGCACGATTTCAAGCTGTAAATATCAAATATTGTTTGGAGACTGCGGAGGCTCCAATCCATTTGATGACCCTAAGATTGTCAGTAAACCCCTCACACTACAGGATTATTTGGGCAGATAATCGGCTTTGACCAGCTTCAAATCAGGAACACCTTCACAGCTATCAGAAGGGGCGCGTTGGACCCAGAATCAGCCCGATTATCCTCTAACATGGGGCCAGTTTTGTTTTGACTAATATTATGGACCGTGTCTATGGGTTTAAGGAAGGTGTATTAAACTGAAAAAATATTACATGGTATCTGAATAGCTCCAGATCTCAGGACTTGGTTTATATAGGCCACAGAGGTTTGTCAGAGAATTGCATATCTGTCTTTTATTTTATACATATGTACACTCACATATTTTAAACAAAAAATCCACCAACATTCTACACTGCTAAACAGTAATTATCACAATTCATTTCTGGCTCCATGAGAGTTCACGTGTGTATCTTAAACACACGTGACTAAGATGATCTCCGTCCACACTGAGCACTGCATCGGACTCTTTCCTGTATGGATGCGTTGGTGTCGCTGGAGATTACTGACGGTGGTAAAGCTCTTCCCACAGCGTGTGCAGTGATACGGCTTCTCTCCTGTGTGACTGCGCTGGTGAGCTTGAAAATCGCTGTGCTGTGTAAAACCTTTTCCACACTGTGAGCAGAGATAAGGCTTCTCTTGTGTATGAACGCGCTGGTGTCGCTGGAGATTACTCTGTTGAGCAAAGCTCCTCCCACATTGTGAGCACTGATATGGCCTTTCACCTGTGTGAGTGCGCTGATGTTTCTGAAAATCGCTCTTTCGTGCAAAACTCTTCCCACACCGTGAGCAATGGTGTGGCTTCTCTGCGGAGTGCATGCGCTCGTGGGACTGGAGATGGCTCTGCTGAGTAAAGCTCCTCCCACATTCGGAGCACTCGTACGGCTTCTCTCCTGTGTGAATGCACTGGTGGTGTTGGAGGGAACTTGCTTTGTTAAAACTCTTCCCACACTGTGAGCAGCAGTAGTTTTTCTCTCCCGTGTGAAGGCGCTGGTGTTGTTTGAGATCACTTTGTCGGATGAAACTCTTCCCGCACTGTGTGCACTGATATGGCTTCTCCCCTGTGTGAGCATGTTTATGACCGTCCAGGTGACATTTCTGTGTAAAACCCTTCCCACACTCCGAGCAGTGATACGGCTTCTCTCCTGTGTGAATGCGCTGGTGTGTTTGAAGATTAGCTTTGTCCTTAAATCTCTTTCCACACTCCGAGCAAAGATACGGTTTCTCTCCAGTATGAATGCGCTGGTGTCTGTAAAAAGTGCTGACTTTACTGAAACTCTTCCCACACTGTGAGCAGAGATACGGCTTCTCTCCGGTGTGAACACGCTGGTGTTGCTGGAGGTGACTCTGTTGATTAAAACGTTTTCCACACGCTGAACAATGATACGGTTTCTCTCCGGTGTGAATGCGCTGGTGTGCTTTAAGAGCCCCTCTCTCAGTAAACCTCTTCCCACACTGTAAGCATGGATACGGTTTCTCTCCGGTGTGAACGCGCTGGTGTGTTTTGAGGTTACCCAAATCATTAAAACTTTTCCCACACTGTGAGCAGTGATGCGGCTTCTCGCCCGTGTGAACGCGCCGGTGTCGCTGCAGTGTACTCTGCTGAGCAAAACTCTTCCCACATTGTGAGCAATGATAGGCTATTTTCTGTACTGGTCCATTAGCAGAGTTGCAGTTCGGCGTACCGCATGACGCTCGCGGACTGACAGAGCTTACTGTGGCCACTGGATAATCGTGTGTACTATCTCCTGATTTCGTCAGGCTTACATATTCCTTGTAGTGGTTTCTTCTCAAGTGATTGTGGAGATAAATTTGAGATGTGTAAGAAAGTGAACACCAGGAGCAGGAGAAGACTTGCAACTGGGCCACGTTCATTCCTGGCACAGAAAAAGAAAAGTATGTGAATCCCGTTCTGAAATTGCCAAGTTTAAAAACTTCTGTTTAATAAACGGTTCAACAATGAACAAAAACAAAAGGCCAAAAGATGCTGTTGGACTTGTAGTTAAGAGACAACCATTTCTAATAGTTTGTACAGAAATGGACTATTTACAGTTCACATTTAATTAGATTTTGCATTATCAACAAAGCTAGGGTTTATGAGACATGGAGTGACTGCTGAAGAGAGGGAAATGCCTGCTGTCCGGGTTTAACGACATAACTATACGGTGAAGCGTCTACAGCGTTCTAATGTGTAAGGTTGCTAGGTAAGTGCCAGCTGTGTGATCAAGAGCATGATGAAGCTATTCTCTGTAATGAAATCATTTAGCAGGAGAGATTCATTACATTTATGTCATTTTGGCAGACGCCCAGCGACTTACATACATCTTATTTTTTATACAAGTGACCAGTGAAGGTTAAGGGCCTTGCTCAAGGGCCCAGCAGTGGCAGCTTGGCAGTGTTGGGATTTGAACTCACGACCTTCCGA
>JAQMYM010004251.1:0-14680 GCA_030014255.1 Parauchenoglanis ngamensis | reverse complement strand
GTCAACTTCCACAGAACAGCTTCCAACCTGGCCTGATTCCATGCCTGGACATGCCCAGGCTGCACAAACCATTGTTGCTAAGTCACTTACGGGAGCGAAAATGTTTGGATACAAATATAAGAAAAAAGTCATGACAAAACTGAAGATTTCTCTGAAACGGTACATGATGGGTAAATTTTGATGTGATCAGCACCCAAAATCTATAAGTAACACCCAACAGTGTTCAAGAAGCAAAAACTTTGTTGTGCAGTGTAATTTAATACCAGCTCATCTGCAACATGCATAAATCAAGTGTTCAGGAAGGAGGTTTCTTTGGTGCTGAAGTTGCTCTTCTCATGGAGAATCAATACTCAATAAACTTATTTTCCTTTATTTTTCTAAAGTTTTAGGGTATGCATATGACGTCGGCTTTTGCAGAAGTCATTACACTTCCGTCACATCCACTGAGTGGCAAAGAAAGTGAGTGACACCATTGGCATTCAGGATGAAAGCTGCAAACTCACACAAAATAACAACAACACTGTTGAGTCACTGCCTTTAATTTGATCAGATAATTGTTTGTTTTACTCTTGGTTTTGCAGTTTCCCATATTAAGGCAGCCAGTTGCATCTGGTGGGAACATGATATCAGTGCACTTTACTGCCATCTACTGGATATTAACATGTATGGCATTACTGCATGCAGACTGCTGTATCTCACATTGTTAGCAAAAGGGAAAATAAATTAGTGGATCTACCCTTTGACTCGGAATTGCTCCAAAATTTAATGGGTCTTTCCTTTCCCCATGCTACACCCTTTTATCAAATTTCATGGAAATTGCATTGGTAATTCTGCACAATCCTGCTTACAAACTGAGAGACAAACAAACTAACTGCACTAAAACCTCCTTGGTGATGGTAATAGCAGCTCATGCACAATGATTTGTATGGTGGAAGCTCAATATAATCTAAGACTAATAATAAACACAGCCAATTGATTTTACTGTACCAGGATTTACACACACTGTATTGTCCAGCGGAAACAGTCCAAGTTAAATGAATAAACAGTGAATATTGTAGTGAGATATTTGATCGTCCCCACTGCACACTACCCACTGCACCACTATGATGCCAACTAACAAAAAACATTTTTAGATCTTTGCTAACTTTTAATATTTGTCATTCTGTGAATGAGCATCAAGTTTGTCATCAACAATTAAGCAATTACACATTTGGGAACAAATACAGATCTCTAATAATGCAGTTTTATTTGTGACTTATCATTATTAACAGAAACAACATAAATATTGCATAAAATATAATAAATAATTCTATTAAATAAATAATAAATAAAAGAAACAGGCTGATGTTCACTTCTTGTTTCACATTATTCATCTCACCCTTTCGGCACTATGTTCTTCCTTCTTTTTGTCTGAACATTGTAAATTGTAGTTTTGCTTTGTTGTTTTTTTGCTATGATTTATATGATCAATGATGAATGACTGAAGGATAAGTTGTGTTGTTAATTAATTTGTAAGGCAACTCATACTGTATATGCTGTTTATGCCAATAAAGCCAGCCATAGTAAGAATTTGGTTCTATGCTAATAACCTCTATTGTAGACCTACACAGATTTTACAAGATTGAAGTATAAAAACAATATTTTATAAGAGATTATTTTATCCCAAAATTAATCATGTTATAAATATTGATTTGTCTTCATATTGAGCTATAGAATATAGATTTGAGTTTATGTAGAAGTAAAATTAATTCTTGTATGTTCAGATCTAGGTTGCATTTACATTTATATTTCAGATTATATCAAATATAAATTCCACATTTTAAAGTTTCCCAAAATGGAATTAAAATGTAAGACACATGATTTTTGCTGTTCAAACTGTAAGACAGATGTCATACATAAGGAAAAAGAACATAGCCTAACATTCTATATTAATCAGGAAATATTTTGCCAAACAACTGCTAACTATGAGCAAATTTAACATTATAGCTACCACTGAGCTCTAACAAACAATACTGAATTTTAAATATCATCCAGGTGGTAACAGTAACAGTTTACAGCATATCTGTTTATCAGAAACATTAGCAAATAAATGGCAGCCGACTCAGATCAGACGTTCAACAACATTTCTTAAACAACATTTCTGAGCAGTGATTGCACTGTAATGGTGTTCAATAAAGGTTATATAGCTAGTCCTAAAAGTCATATAGCTAGTTACAGACTGAGTTTCAGATTATTCATGAAAAACTGTAGTTTTACTGCAGTAGGACAAAAAGAAAGGTACATCTGGTGTCGTGAGATGTTGCTTGCCACTGTAATGTCCCCATTTTATTTTCAGTGGAACTGTTAGGAAGTTATTTTGTGCCCTCCTAAAATGAATGTCTGGTTATGCTACTGGTCTACCAGCCTGTATTTTGAGAGAGAGAGAGAGAGAGAGAGAAAGAGGGAGAGAGAGAAAGAGGGAGAGAGCTTCTCCTCTACTCTATGATTCAAAATTAGTGAGCATGATGAAGGAGGGTTAAAGTGAAAAAGGAGGTGTGGAAAGGGGCAGTTGGGGGGTTGGGGTATATAAAGCAGCCTGAGCACAATCCTTGCTTTATTCTCTCTGTGTCTCTCAGTGAGAAACTGAACTTGATACATACTCTTTAACACTGCACAGGCTTCAGCAGGGACATATTCAAGATGGAAGTGTTGAACTGGAAAAAGACAAACTACCGCACTATTCTGGTTCTGGCCTCAGTCATGTTTACCATTATTTTCCGAGGTGAGTATTACTGGTAGTTTCAGGGCGTGTGTTGTGGCAGAACTGCAGTCTGGTTGTGTGACTTGGTGGAAAGAGGGTGGGGTCACACATGGAGTAGGGCTGCATTCAAAAGTTTTTTTCTCCTCTCTTGCAAAACCGTTACATGTGAGCTTGCTTTTAGTTGTAGATTAGTGAGAACCGACAGAACAGAAATGCTCTGAACATCCATTATTCGGTCAGACTTAATTGGCCTGTACAAAGACATTGTAATTTTTCCATTTTAGGTCAGCGCCAGTTGGCCTGGATCTGACTTCTGAATCTATTTGCATTTTGTCCATATTAAGTTTTAGCCTATTGTGTATGACCAGAATACATCCTCAGAAAGATGCACTAAAAAGGTTTACTCTCTGATTTTATGAGCCAGTCTTTCATAAATGTTTCCATGTGATGGTCATTGTATTATTCCATATGCTCTCTTTTAACATGTATTTAATTGATGTAGCAAATG
Source organism: Parauchenoglanis ngamensis (assembly GCA_030014255.1). NCBI lineage: Eukaryota > Metazoa > Chordata > Actinopteri > Siluriformes > Auchenoglanididae > Parauchenoglanis > Parauchenoglanis ngamensis. The sequence goes on along the minus strand of JAQMYM010004251.1, from coordinate 11,432 downwards.
TAAGCTGTAGCTGAAGGGAACAACAACATGTTTATCATGTTAATATATCAGTAGGCAGCAAGGAACTAGGGCTTGGTCACCTCTTAGAATAGTCACGACTAGTTTTGTCCCAAATATTGTATTTTGTGTTTTTAGATCAAATTTATTCTTTGTATTTTTCTCACACACTTCAGATTCCAAATTGTCTTGAACTGAATTGTGTAAACTGGTTTTATTCTTACAAATGTGTGTAAAATGCTGCCTTTTTATTTAAAGGTAATGTCCCTCCCTCTTGTGAGGACACTGTAAACTGTAACCTCATACCCTGGATAACAAACTCTAGTAGCCTGTGTTAACATGTCATCATGTTACTTCAGCACTATTGTGGGTTAGAGCATTCAGTGTAATAATACCCCATGGGGGAGTTCATTCCTTGTGATAATGGTGGTTTGGCAGTGAAAGGTTCAGAAAGAACCTTATTAGAAATATAAGACACTGACTTTCTTCTTTATGTCTACTGCTAGTATATCTCTCTGTCTCCGAAACATTATAGAGTCCACATTCATTTCCTGAAATAGGGGGAGGTGACTGGATAGGTCAGAGGTCACAGTAGGAGGTCACATGGTGGAAGAAAGAGACAGATAAGTCACCCCCCTTAACTTTTCTGGTTTCAGCTTTAAATTTCATTATTCTTCAGGGAATCATTACTATGGAGTCAAACCACTGGTTTCACAATAAAGAGGATGGAGTTATTACAGAAGATTTACAAGAGTACAAGCTATGAAGGATTATGAGCAGTGTATCTTTTCCATGTATCCAGTACAGACAGAAAGGAATTTTATAGGGAAACAGGAGGCACAAGACATAAAGATGGGCGCATGTAACATTATCCTCCATTCACATTCTCACACACTAACCTCCTTGGACGATCACCAGTTAGGCACGTTCATGTAGGAGGTTGTTCAGGCCTGATCTCTAGCATATACAGGACTGATGTCAAAAATTTAAAAGTGAGGGTTTGTTTATATTCTCCTCTGTCTCCTCTCTTTCTGGTTATGGATACTACATAACCGTTCAACAGGTCAAACATTTTGAAATAAAAAAAAAGTCAAGCATTCTGGGCTTAAATTACTGATTGATAATGTTAACTCCACATTCCATGCAGCACATTGCTGTATAGATGTAGTGTAAGCACAACCTTACAGAACAATTTTCTAAAGTTGTGTGTGTGCTACATAATGTGCATTTCCTTAATAACACTAGAAGGACTAAAACACGTGAAAATCTTCGCTACAAGATCAGGCTACAAGAACTAATGGTATTTGGTAACTGAAGAGCAGTGAGGAGCTATAATAGCCCTCTTAAACTTGTTTTGTTACTTAAAAGTTAATTTAGGATTATGTTAATCATGTTGATTTAAAGTCATCTGGCAGAGGGAAGGAATTGAAATATGAGGTTTGTCAGGTGAGAGGGGTCAGAGGTGAGTGATATGTTCTGCTTATTCGTGAGGCTTACAATCAGGTCCAGTTTCCCTTCATATGAGAATCTTCATTACAAGACAGTGATAGGCATTAGTATCTGAACACTTTTGAAGATCACATAAAACATCTGAATCAACAGTTGTTTTGCTCTATTCTTCAGCTTTCTGAGACAATTCATCCTTTGTTGAGTCTTCCTGATGTTGCTAGTGTTATTCATGTTACATTCAAATCTGCACTCATATAATCTCCTCTGTCTGAACATCATTGTAATGAAATGTAAAAGTAGTGCTTCCCTGTGTATGTTTCATTTATTTATTCCTTTCTGCCTCACTTCCTCCACATTCATTAGGCTGAAAGTACCTCTACCATGCTCAGTGTGGGTTTAATCAGAAACAGACCAACACTGATGAGATGAAAGACTAAATTGAGCAGTCTGACTGTGGTGTATAGGGTTGAGATACAAAATGCCCTAACAACACAGCTAAACCCATCATGTATGAATAAACAGGACATAACAAGAATCCATTTAGCTTTAGCATTTATTATTACTGTGGAGGTGAAATGGGGAAAGCTGCCTGGTGGCGGGGAGTGATAAAAGCTGTGTCCTAGCCTGGAAAACCTCCTGTACGTCTTCTTTTCTTCCCTTTTCCTCCATTTCCACTGGCATAGAGCCAAATGGCATCAATTCCATTCCCATTACTGAGGCATTCTGGGGCTGGGCTGTTGAAACATTCCACAACTGGTTATTCTATTTGGGTTTTGGTAAAGATAAATAAAGTTTGCAGATGATGATAATTGTATGTTATTGTACTTAAGGGGTGGAGTTGGGGGGGTCTGAGGGGTCCATGTAGAGGTGGGAGTTTTGGGAGGAATGGCTTTTTGAACAACAGGCATGAACATATGTGTGTATGTTCTGTCTTCTGGAGTGCAAGAGAATAAAGGGGTCTTTTAGAAATGTCGAAACAATGAATTATACCTGAAAAAGCCTAGGGTTAAGATAGGGTTAGTAAGATAGCAATCATGTAGGGTGTGAGTGTGTGATCATAGAGATCTCTGGTCTTTTGCTTGAAAATAGGCATGAGCTGAACCAAGAATATCTATACCCAGCTTGGTTTTAAGGCATCTTTACATAGATATTACCCAGAAACAGCAGTTGTAAAACATTGTTTTCAATTCCTATAAGGAAAATTAGAGCAGAGATTGGAAGAAAATACCATATAGCAGTGTTGGCAGTCAGTTCAACTGAACATTATGTACGTGTAGATGTGTAGCATACCATTGAGTAAATGTGTACTCTTTAAAAAAATGGTTTGAAGGGAAATGTATGCAGTTAAGAGATTATAACTTCCTATAACTTTTCTAGTTTGGGCCCATTTCTAATAGAGAACACTCTTTTGTAGGGTTCTACATTTATTTTTAAAGTGAAAGCACAGATTCGCCCCGAATAGTAGTGACACATACTGTACACCCTAATTTAAATGTTTGTGCCATGGAGAAGCTTATAGGAAGGAGTGCAGTGCAATGAAGGACATGGGTGGTATGTGGAGAGGATGTCTCTGTGCCCTTACCCTGACATCAAGGGTGTCAGAGCCCTTAAGCATAAAAGTGAAACCTTTAAAGATTACTGGCAACATATTGCAACTGAACTGAATGATTTTGAGAAACGTAGAAACAATATTAAGGTCAGAAGATTCCCAAACCTATAGCAACAAATTACAAGAAGATTCTACAGTTACCAAAATATTTTAAGGCATGTCATTATATAAATCTATCATTTCATTATAAACAGAAAAATGTCAAATCTAGCCTTTTTGTCATGGTTACTAAGATACACAGGTGAACATTAAATAATTCAGTACTCAGACGTTGTTGCTGAAATCCTGCCAGTTAATTGTAAGTTGTTTGAGGATTTAATTAATGTCACAGAGGAGATCACTGCAGGGAACATCCTGAGTTTAGACACCTCTGCCTGTTATCTGCCTTTATTTACCACTGACCACTCACAAATAGATCACCCATATAAATTAGAGGAAGCACGGGCAGGAGAGTGTGAACTCAACACCATCACTGACAAAATAATACAATCATGACATGCCGCATATGGCAGTCACATATTCAGTATAACCTAAAGAACTTGCAACAAGAGCATAACAAGAACATTAATAAAGAAATAAATACTATGCAGAGGCAAACTATTAAAAAAGGAAACATAGTGTGTGAACATTCAGCTGTGTTTCTCTTTAGCACCAGCAAATTCACATTTTGCAGACTGAAAAAACATTCCTTAAGCCATAAAATATTCCCCAAATACAGAGAATAAGCTACACCCAAGGTATACTAACGAAGTGTGCACAAAATATATGTGCACAGACCTGTATAATGTACATATGTGTCTGAATTAATGAGCAAATTAATGAGCAAGAAAAGAAATGTTCTTTGATCAGATACCCAAGAATGAATCCAGTCTGTGTGTGTGTGTGTGTGTGTGTGAAAGAGAACGTGAGAGAAAATACCTTGGCAATGAGGTCACATTGAGAAGTGGGGGCTCTGAAGGCAGGAGACTGAGGGGCTGGTATAGAGTTTGTATTCAGAATGTGGCCTCCATTGTGCTGATATTTTTGTGGAATTATTGCTGTTTTGTGAAATTCACTTAATGCAAAAAAGCATGCTAATATCACAAATAGTAAAATGGAGCTTAGCAGGTTAAATGAAATAGATTAAAGAGCTGTGCAGTAGAAGGTCAAATCTTCAGTAATCTTTAATTTAAACTGAAGGTATTAATGTTCTTCTTTCATAGTATTATGCAAATATTTCTCACTGGCCTATTAGATTTGATAAGTCACTCCCACCGATTTTACAGTTGTGGTCAAAAGTTTACATTAACAGACATGAATGTCATCATGGACATGAATGTCATGGCAATATTCGGCTTTTAACGATTTCATTGAACTGTTCTTTTTCTGTGGCAGAATGATTGTACAATATACATCTTAACAGAAAAGTACATACATCTTAGTAGAGAAAAACCAAGAATTGATCGCACAAATTTCAATGAACTTTGGGTTTTCTGAAATCAACACAGGGCATTGCATATATGGTCTGAAATATACATACATCCACTGATAGCTCCTCTATGCACAACATAAAAAGGGTTTGTTTGAAAGTACTCATTGGATTGACCAACGCACAGTACAATGGGAAACACCAAGGAGCTCAGTGCAGATCTAAGAAAGAGGATTATAGATTGACACAACTCAGGAATGTCTATTGGAGCAATTTCTAAACAACTGCTGATTCCAAGATCATCAGTTCAAAGAATAGTATGTAAGTATACGTTATTTGGAGGTGTATCCACTTAGCTCGAAGAAGACCCAAACTGCCACCCTCAGCTGTGAGGAAATCGTTTCAAATGGTCAGGAACAACCCATGAAACATCAAGATACAGGCCTGCCATGAACTGGAAGCTGCTGGTACACTGTCTACAGTCATGCTAGTTTTACATTGCCATGCACTGAAGGGCCGCCATCCAAGAAAGAAGCCCCTGCTGTAGAATCGTCACTTTCGAACTTGAGTGAAGTTTGCACCTGACCTCACGAACAAAGAAAAAGGCTTATGGAAGAAAGTTCTATAGTCAGATAAGACAACAATTGAGTTGTTTGGACACAATGACCAGAGTTACAGAGGCCAACTGTTAAGCATGGTGGTGGTAGCAGCATGTTCTGGGGCTGTTTTGCTGTGGATGTAATGAAGTGGATGGAATAATAGCCTCAGAATTCTTCTGTATAACCACAAACCATCAGCTATATGGTTGAAACTTGGGAAACAATTTGGTGTTCCAACAGGACAGTGACCCCAAACACACATCAGAGTTGGTTGTGGAATGGATAAAAGTACCAAAAGGAAAATACCAAGGATCTAGTCAAGATGAAACTTGCTAAGGGACTTTTAACTGAATATTAGATGTGCTGTATGTATAATTTTGACCCTGTGTTGATTTCAGAAATCCCAAAATGCATTAAAACTTATGCACCCAATTGGGGCTTATTTCAATTAAAGATGTAAGTTACAATTGTATTGTACAAATGTACAATTATTCTTATGTATAAATATCCCAGAAAAAGAACACTTCAAAGAAATCAGTGAAAGACCAATATATGAAATTCATGTCCATGAAGTGTGTATGTAAACCTCTGACTGCAACTGTATATTTTGTTTCCCCTCAATGTTTTGGAATGCACCTCCTCACAGCAGAGCCTGAGCTTGTTAAATATTTGACATATCTCAGTGCCTCAGTGGAACACTGACCCCATCAAATTGCAGATGCTGTGGAGTCAGGCAAAACCCATATATTTGAGATGCAACATTAAAAAAAAATGTTATTCAGAAAGTGCACGCTGTCATTCAGAAAGTTTCCACTGAGGCTGATAAGATTATTCTAATTGATTTGTAGCCTGTTTCCATGAAAGAAAAAAATGTCTTTCTGCACAGTGAAATCCCTTAGAACCTAAACTCATGCAAAATGTATACAAATTCAGATGAGTGAGGTGATTTCTTAATATTTCATTCATTTGTAAGAAAAGGCACATCCACTAAACCCACCCATAACCCTAACAAGAAACTCAAAAAAATATATTTGGGTAGTGAGAATTCTTACAAATTTGCCAATCCAAGACCAGATTGCAATACCCAAGTGTCCAGTAGGATTTAACAATTTTTTATTTTTTTTGGCCAGTCAAACATAGTTGTCTATAAGGTCAGAATGAGTCCATTAGCGGTCTCCTCCAAGCTTGATTATGTGCCACTACATTCAAGGTTACAAACTATTACAATTTTACAGATTAGTGATACTGAAAAACTGTAGTACACTGATACATTTACAGTACTTCTATCTTATATAACCCTACAAATTACAGAATTTCATAATTCTGACAGAAACAAGACTTTTTGAAAAGTTCAATTTAGCAATGCTGTTATGAAAATATCTCATTTGAATGATGTATAATACAATAAGCCTAAGAGTTTATCCTATGCATTATTGCTTTTTATGGTTAATAACACCTAAAATTATTTCATTAAAGTCATTAACTTTGTATATACTCTGTCCTTATACTCAAGGTGTGACCTGCAAAGAGAATGCCATTACACATGCTTCCCTCAGCAGCAGCAAAAAAAGTACTCCCATTGCTATGGCAAGTGTGCATGGAGATGACATTCCCCTAGCATCAACAGTCCCAGGTAACATAGAACATATTAAAAAATGACTAAAACTAATAATTAACTGCTTCACCAAATTATTGTTTGAATTACATTACTATAAACATCAAAACAGCTCTAGCAAAACAGCAATATACAGTATATTAACAACAAAGCAGATATAACAGCTTTTTTTCTTTTCAGAAGCAGACAATCCTCAACATGTGGTTAGTTTTCAAACTCTGACTGATATGTTTCCTACAGTGGAGGAGTCCAACAAAGGGGCAAAACCTAAAGACATGCATGGCACACCACCCCCGCAACACAATATTACTTCTGCAAATTCCAGCCTCTCACAGACCGTAAGAAACTAGTTATGGATCCAAAACACAAAACTATTACCAGTGTATGTTACTGTTTCATGCAACTTGTGAGCTACTTAAAAAATATTTAAAATCAAATATAAGTTTTCTTATGGTGTTCACCCCAGAAATCAGTCAGTATTTAAAAAGATTAAATAGGATTCATATGAATAGGTACATACGAAATCAGAGTGATGAGCTGAAGAAACATACAAAAGACAACAAAATGTACATACATCAAGTACGGTGAGGCATGATATTGCACACTGTGACAACAGCAAAAGATATAATAATAACTTAATATAATAACAAACAAAGGCAGGGGTTTTAATGTACTCAGAAAACGATGCTTGAGTGAAAACAGAAGAAAGGTGAAAGAGGAAAAAAAAGCAAAACAAAGGCACCAGGTAGGATTGTCACATGCTGGGGACAAATGATTAACTGAAATAATGTTTATATATAAAATCTGAATCTTTGCCAGAGAACAGAATCTGATTAATATCATAAAGACTTACCTAGCCTGTGATTAGCATCTTAAGATATGATGATTTGTTTTTGTCAGCTCAGGAAGATGCATAATGGTAAATATCTACTTTTACTGTATATTTTATAATATATTCTTGTTGTTTTTGGGAAGATATTTTTGTTGTTGTTTTTTGTTGAAAATTAGTTTCCACATTTTTACAATAGAAAGCTATACATTTAAACTACACTCCTGGGCAAAAACCCAATATTGCAATGCATTAAGCTTTTAATGGACTCAACAAAAATCACTGGGCAGGAAATTAGCAAGAATTAAACATATAGATAAAGTAAATTTGTGTAGGACAGCTTTTCCTTTGATTTCCTTTAAATGTTGAGGTCTTATGGGTAAACAGCATATACTCTTAACACATACTCTGAACATTCAGTATGTGGTTGAAAATAATTAAGTGAATACCGTTGCTTGCTTGGTTTGTTTACAGAGCAAAGTGGTGTGTGTGGATGAAGCTGCAGTGAGAGACAAAGCTGCAGTGAAGCTGAAGCTGAAGACCATCTCCAGCTGTGTGAGTAGCTTTCAGATCAGCAAGTCAAAATATGCTATTATATGCAGACCTGATGAAGGAGGAGAAATGGAAAGATGAATAATTGCATCTCAGTTTGTCTCCTTAGTTACACTTATGCAACTCTGCTTTACAAATGTTAGATAGCAGTGCAAATCAGACATTTAAGTACAGAGAAATCCTGAAAGTTAAAAGGAAGACCAGTAAACATGGGCTATTAACTACTGCAGTGAATACAGATTGTAAATACTCAGTTACTTGATCATGCATAGACAATGATTTGTAAAAATGATATGAGATGCTTAAATCACTATGGCTGAGATTATGGTTCGCACATTGCAATAACTCATATTTATATAAAAGTGCTGTTGACGCCTACTCTGATTGGTTAGAAGTTGTCGATATAACATTTTCTATAACTGCACAGCTCAAAGTTGTTCTGGCCACAAGGCGAGTCACAGGTATACAGTATATTAAAGTGCTCATTCTTATACCTTTTTGTTTCTATAGTAACAACTTACACAGGGGCATTTTAAGTCCCTGTGTAAGTTGTTACTGTAGAAACAATAAGGTATTACAATGAGCACTTTAATATACTGTATACCTGTGAGTTGCCTTGCAGTATAAGAGTAAAAAAAAAAAATTCAGGACAATAAAACAATTGTGGTATAAGAGTAATAAAACAATTCAGGATTTGCTGTTATTGGAAAATATTCAACTTCAGGGTGATACCATATTCAGATGATGTCATGGCATAATATGCAAGTTTTTCACTCATTATGACATGATATCATGAGAACATTGTACCAACAAGAGGCGCTACATCAGTGCAAAAGTAGAATAGTCACCACTTCTGGCTAAAATGCATTTTACTGTCCTTGCATTTATCTACCTACTGGCAGCACCACAGCATGGAATGGGCTAATTACCCAGAAGTCTAGCTTTTACAGCTCTAGGCACAGACATCTAGGTCAACTGCTTAAGATGATAATTATGTCATAGTAGTCCAGACACTGCAAATTTTGCGGCTTAAAAAAGAACTTTGCCTGGTTCCTATACCTCCTGTCAGAAGAAAACAATTTCAGAAAATAAATTCAAATGTTTCTCAACAGAAATGGCCAAAGTCATTTATTATTTTGCTAGTAGGGGGATAGATAAATAGTAACTGTAAGTATGGGGAGATGACTGTCTGTGCTGCTAATGTTCTACTGAATCCATGTGGATTTCCTTTGGGTTCTCATGTTTCCTCCCAACTCCAAAAAACATGCAAGTAGGTGAATTAGTTATATAATTCTATAGTATATAGTTATATAATAGTAAGACCCTATTAAAAGTTGAAATGCACAGGCTTTATCATATGTGCATGGGTGAATTGTGTATATTTGTGTATTGTGTATATCCTGACCTCTGTAAAGGAGCAATCTGTTATCAGGGACCAAGGAATTTGGGGTTACAACAGGGCATGCTGTGAAAGGTCTCATATTACACTGAATTCCTAGAGAGTGAGGGAGGGAGGGAGGGAGGGTTGTGCTTCAAATGCTTTCCTGTGCACATGTACAGAGATATGGACAAAAGAGCGTCTCGCCTGGTTGTCATACAGGAGGAGAACAAGGCAAAGATTGAGAGCATTTTGGAACATCTGTGTGGTGATGGCAGCAAGCTTGAAATCTTTCAGAAGTACCACACTAATGAGATGATCATATCTGGAGAATGTGTAGAAGGTTTGAGTTCTTATCCAATTTCTATCTTAATATAATCTCCTTAGCTGTTCTTGAAATAATTTTGAGACTTCAGTGAAAACAAGGTAAAGTAGATTATGCTTATTGTTCTGTTGAATAGAATCCTTTTTCTTATTATACAGGTGATGTACAGCAAATGACTAGCAAATTTGACAACGATAACATCAGAGATAAGGTAAAATGATTACTCAAATATGCTGTTTTCAGTATGGAAAATGAATCATGCACTAAAAGATGCACTTTTACAACCTTAAAGGGTTCTTTGCTTTGTTCTTCCGGAGAACCCTTAAAAGTTCTGCATAGGAGCCAATAGTAAAGGCTTGCCCTTTCTGAAAAGAAGCCCTTTAAAAAGCCAGAATCATTAGCCATCCAAACGACTCTTGAGGAAGTATATAAGAAGAAAATGATGTTTAAGGAAATGGTTTGGTATCACAAAGTGCCACTGTCATGTACATCCCTATGTACACAGTCATAGAGGAAGAAGCTAAATCAAATTACTTTTTAATTATTTTTCAGCGTATTAAATTTCATAACTTCTGGATTCATATTTGAGTTGGACAACACACCACTCTGGTCCAACAAGCATCACACACTTTAACATAAAATTTAATTTAAGCCATGTGGAAATAAAGCTGTGATTAATTATGAGGGTGGACTGTGAGATAAACAGTGGAAGCACACCACAGCAACAACAGAAACAACACAAGTCTCTGCGGTAAGTTTGACCCAGTCAGCATGAGACACCTCATTACCACATTCATTCCCCTCAGAGGAAAGATTTGTCAACTGGGATGCAGTCAGAGGCAGAGAGCCATCACTCTGTAACACTGTCTTGGCTAGGAAATAAAGAATATGTTTGTGTAGAGTAGGCTCACATTTCCCATTTCAATTTTGTTCTTGTCTTTGTGTATGTGTGTGTAGGTTGGTGTTGTACAGGCAGAGCCCATCTTGGTGAATCACTCTCAAGTTGTCTTGATCTCAGTCCTCATTGCTGGTCTACTACTGGCTGTTTTGCTTTTCGCTGCATACATCCTGAAAACCCGCCACACAAAGGCCAAAGGAGCACATCTGGTCAGGCTCTGAACACACACACACACACTTCTTTTAAAATGTTTACAGTATAGCATGGCTTGTCCCAGTTTATACTCTCATACCCCTTTCACATACAAAAGCTGTTAATGCACCGGTAAAACCAACACAGGACCCAACAAATTTTCATTACCACTGTTCTGTGAGTGATAGACAAATAATAATAAACTGTACTGTAAATAATGTACTATATCACTAAAAGCCAACCACATGAATGGAAGGCTTTGTACGTTGCGCGTTGTAGACATCATTACCATGACAACATAGACATTTCTCAGCACATTCAGCTTTGTAACAGCGCTCCCCCATTCTATTTAACTGATTATTAAAAGGACATTAATGTCCGTGTAAATTTGGTTGTTCTGTTTCATGTCAGTAACAGAGACTAATTGGCCATTTTTATATTTATTATCAGAAATCACAACCTTCTTCCTTTTCCATCCATCCATTATCTATACCGCTTTATCCGTCTGGGAAGCTGGAGCCAATCCCAGCATCTTCGGGCGAGAGGCGGGGTACACCCTGGGCAGGTCGCCAGTCCACCAC
>JAQMYM010004250.1:0-14681 GCA_030014255.1 Parauchenoglanis ngamensis | reverse complement strand
TTTTAGATATTTTTGCAAATTCCTCGAAACGTTTTCATTTTATTAAAGTGTTTTTTTGGGCTGTCCTTGAAATAAATCTCAAATAAATTCACATTTATGTTTTATATGTATACACACACACACACCTGCAACACAAACACAGTGGTTATGTGGATAGCCTGTGGTTATTGGGTTATGTCTGTGGGTGTGTGTTTGTGTGTGTGTGTTATGGGGGCTCAAGGTCAGGGTTACATAATGTCCCGTACTCACCCGCTAAGGCCACGGATTAGGAGACAAAGAACAGTACAGTGCACTAATAACAGAGATCAAGCACAAAAGAGGGACAAGAAGAATATCTGGACTTACAGATCAGCATCAGAGGTGGGATAATCTGACTAAGAATGCCTGAATGATGTCTAACAGCATTGTGTGTGTGTGTGTGTGTGTGTGTGTGTGTGTGTGTGTGTAGAGAACACACTGTTCACACTCTTCTAGAAAAACTGAACCCTACTGTGGCTCAAACACATCAGGCAATAACCACTCATTACTATCTGATGACAGACTGTAGATGTAACATTCTCTCTCTCTCTCTCTCACACACACACACACACACACACACAGAGAATACTTGTCTTACTATCCTTGTGCTTAATCTCAGCAAGCAAAATTAAACCTTTTTTCTCTGTTAGGTTGTTGGAGGTTTTTGTGGGCTTTTTTTGCTGTTTGTTTGTTTATTAAATCTTCTTTTTGAAAAGGAGAAGAAAAAAATGCAGCACACACTAAACTTGGGGACTTGGTAAATTTCCACTGCAGTCCATATGGTGAGTCAGCCAGCGACAAGCTCACACACGCACACACACACTCAGTAGATCACCTCTACAGACACCATGGAACCTTTTCTCGGACATCAGTCTCAGTCTCTCTCTTTCTCACGTTAACTCACACTCAATGAAAGAGAGATGGGTTTTAAAGGGGGCCTGATACAAAACATTGTGCTCATTAGGGATTGGATCTGTTTTACACATCATGCATGAAAGAAAGTGTAGAATATCCGGCACATTCCTGAAATCCTTCAGCGCACTGCAGTAGGTTAGCATCCAAACCATGTAGCGGTTCTATATAACAGTACAAAAGACTCTGAGATGGACGGACGGATTGACGGATGAGCTCTTTTCCCAGCTACTGTATATTTTAGCAACCAACAAAATTCAAGTGAAAAACAATTAGAAATGCTTTAAGGTAGAAAAAAAATCTGTCGGAAGTGAGCAGAGAACTGAGAATCAGGCAGGAAACAGTGAATCAAGCGCAGGGCTGCGAGAAGCGAGCACACTTATGTCCGGTGTTCTGCGTTTCAAAGACACAGTGTTTTGTCTGCGCTCTCATCATCATTGTTTTTGCTCAGTTTCCTTGATTCTGCGCTTTTGTGGTGTCTATTTTATTCAGTTTAACCTCATATCTCATATCTTATAAACGACAGCGATCTCACTCCATAAAAATGTGAAATAAAGTGCCATTGTATTACCGGCTAATTAGCTTAGCACTACGCTTAATATATACAAGTTATGTATAACAACGTTTAGTCAAGTGCGAAAGTTTGCACACCCCACAGAACAAAATGAAGAAAGACGAGATGATGTTCAGTGTTTTAGGATTCACGTGTATCTAAATTGGTCAACTGATGTGTGTTAAGATAATAATATCCTGATTACTGTGTAATGGTTGTCTTGTTACAGATCACCCACATTTCATTTTAAACATTTGATATTATGTTTTTGGAGGCCATAAATAACTTGTCATTATAAAGGTATACCTATATTTTCCTTTATTCCATTAAAAAAACAATGGAGGCATTTCAAGCCAGCAAAAACCTTATCATTCATTAAAGCAGTGAAATTACACATGTGTACTTTAACATTTAAGGGTTCACCAGTGACTTTTTTGCTCCAGCAGCTTAAAAAGCATTCTCAGGTCGTTCAACATGCTTTTGTACGTACAGTAACTTAGACACGTGAAGAGCAACTCTGTATACAGCTTACTGTGATTTTGCACTTTGATTCTGTTGGCTTTTTTCCAAAGTAACCACCATAACACACAAAACCTGATCAATTAGCGACTGAACCCAACGACCCAGCAGTCAAGACCGAGCTTGCCAAAGCAGATGTTCAACGATTGGCTCGAAACACGAGTTTGGCTCTTTCTCAAGCACCAGAAATAGCTCTGTGTCCTTCTGTTATCAGAGACAGATATCAGCAGATCATCTTCTCTTGCAGTCTAAGAGCACTGTAAAGTACTTTCTTTCTACTTTAATCCTGTTAAACCTTTATTTCTATTAAATGTGTTCTCTGTCACTTCGGAGGATGATTAGTCTCAAAGTTGTGTAGATGTATATTGCCTTGTACAGCTTCATATGCATTTTTTAAATCTTGTTTTTTGTATACAAATAAAAGAAAGCCTTTATTTGTCACATATGCATTACAGTACAGTGAAATTCTGCTCAAAATAACCCAGCCTGTTAGGAATGATTAGCCATGATACAGTCCAGAGAGGGTTACACTTGCTCAACAGGGGCAGAATGGTGGTGCTGAATCTTCTGATCCAAGGTCTTACCCAAGGTCTTTATTACTGAGCCATCACTTTTATTAGTCATTGTAACTCAATGTACAAAAAAATCTAGCATGATTTACAAAATCTCTGAAGGGTAATATGAAAAAATTAAGAAAATGCATTCCAGATTTTCACTTGAGGAAATTATATTAGGAATGGAACATCACTATCAGTTAAGTAACTTAAAGGTCCACTGTGTAGGAATTTGCAGAAATCTATTAGCAGAAATGAAGTGTGTATTCTATATTATGTTTAAGTAATAATGATAAGTATGTTTTCATTAGTGTACCTGTAACAATGAATCATTGTCTTTTTGTAATCTTAGAATGAGCCCTTTATATCTACATAGGGAGCGGGTTCACCGCTACAGAGCCGCCATGTTGCACCGCTACAGTAGCCTGAGTGAACAAACCTCTAGGGAGCAGCTTCTGGGATTTGCGTTTTTACAAGTGGCAATGTGAATCCAGAAGGAAGCGCCAGAAAGGAAGACAAGGAAGAAGAAAGAAAAGGAATCAGTGTTTGCTGGTGGTGGATAAAAATTCTGAGAAACCAAATTTTGTAAAATGGACAATCTTATTATTTAGCATTAAAAAAAAACATCGGAGTGTGAATGTAAATATTTGGAAGTATGGTATGTACACCTGCGGGACACCGTATGCTCTAATACGCGCTTGGTTGAGGTGGTTGAATCCTACATACTGGACCTTTAACAGAATTACATAGTGGACCTTTAACAGAATTATCTGAGGCTTATTTGTCTCTAAAACAACAGAAGAACACATTCATAGTAATCCAGTAGTTCAGGAACCATGGAGGACCAGGACTTTTGGACAGGCGGGACATACTATTGACTTCTTTTTTCTATTCATTAATTTAGATTGCTAAGAAAAGCTAGCCATATTAATGAAATAAACAATGAATATGTGAAATCTCACAGCTGACTTTAACTAGCTAGCTTGTTTGACATTTTAGGTATTAGGTTTAGGTTTAATGATGTTTTAGGTTAATAAAAAGTTACATTCAATATTTTACCTGCCCCAGCTCACTAGAACTACACTTTACCTTGAAATATAACCACCAAAATACTTCAAACGTTGTATTTTTGCATTAATGTGTGAACCCATACAACATCTCATGCTTGAAACATTATAGGTTATGAAAAATGTACATTTTAGTTCACCGAGTCAACCCCGAAACCTGAACACACTCACATGTTCAACAGGATGTTGCATTACCTGAATTTCCTGAAGATCGTGGGAAGTAAGAAAGTACAGCATGTTCTCTCTTTTTTTCCTTTGTTTGTAGTTGTATGGTGATACTAACTGATAATGAAACTTTTACATTTTGAAAAATTGACACTTTTTGTAAATTATGAGAACATCATTAACGGCCTTCTGTGATTACTATGGATGCTAATTGGCCAAATTTTGAGTGTTTACTAAATCTATCGGTAAATGGGGAAAAAAACTCAAACCTGTTACGCATTTAAAAGCAAAATGCAGCAAAGAAGCCTTGCTTGTGTTTCTACCTCTACTGCAATGCTGCGGTTTCCTCTGGGATCTATCTAGTCCTCCCTATCTAGCTATCTGTCTGTCTATTTATCTAAAATGGGATGTTGTTGCCCAAAATAGGTTAACACGATTTTGAATGGTTAAATCTATTTTTTCTACGATTCTTTGAAAAAGAGTTTAAAGAAAGTTTACCGTTACAAGGACTGATAGCAATACAATGAAGGAATCACCCTGACAATGTTAAAATGAGGAAGAGTCTTAAATAACACACTTTCTGTCTGTTTGACTGCAAGATTAGTATCTGTGCATTTCTCACTTGGCCTACTGTTCATCCTGTGTCCTCAAGAAACAACTGAAACAACTCCAAGCAATGGATGTGTGTGTGTGAGTGCGTGGAGGATAATGCTAAGTGTGTAATCAATGATAGGGCTCCTATTAGGACAGACAGTAAATTACAGTCTTATTTTACTTTAGTATTCTGTCGCACACGTCATTAACCATGTCTCCTGTCTAACTGCAAGTGTGTGTGTGTGTGTGCGTGTGCATATGTGTCATATTTTAATGTAATGGAGAAGAAGAATTTACACACAATTGCATCATTACCGAACCATCATTGTATCAGAGCTTTGGACAAAAAGATGAGATTTTGTGCACTGCTAATTTTTAATTCATAGGCTAGTATGCTAGCTAATTTTTTCTTCTCTCTTCAGCACCAAGACAAAGAAAACACTTTACTCACTTTTGACTTTCTCCAAACAAAAGTTTCTATTTCATATGTATATTTAAAAAAAAATTGTACATTTTTTTAACTATAGCCCATATGCTATTTGTTCTGAATCCTGCCACCGGCTTCATTGCATACACAATGCTGTCCAGACTTTTATGTGCAACATGAAGCAAATCTTGCTAACTTTTTGTCAAGGGTGCAACCATGAGGTGCTACATCACTTTCACATCATGTTCTTAGAAAAGGAAAATGTCCACATCATGTCCTATGTGTTAGAATTGATAAACTTGTTAGTGTCTGTATTCATGCACTTAACTAGCTAACTAGCTTGTTGTCGTTATTACATTGTTAGCTAACACAACCGAATCAGTTGTGTTTTCCAAATTAGACAACAAAAGCATAAAACTGGGAAGCTCACTTGAGCTTTTACTATGACCTAGCTGATCAATTTATCCTCCTGTCACTACTGATAATAGAAACATAAATGTGTGTGAAAAGCTCCAGATTTTATTTCCAACAACTAAGACTAGAAAATGAGCCAGTTTCTTCGTAACACTTGTAGAGATTCGTAGAGGGTTTTATGATCACCAGCCACCACCAAAACGCTATTTAATGTTTAAACAAGAGAAACACCAAGATCTAATGTGAATCTCATTATCAACATTTTGGGAAATTCCTCTCTAGTAATCTTATGAATAGGAATGAGGATGTGGAATTTCATGATGGCTTTGTGGTTTATTTTGAGGGGAAATTTGTTTGTTTAAAAATACACTACTCTAATAAGTGTGTTTTATAAGAAAACTGGTGTATGTGGATATCATACTGTGAAGTGGGCGGAGCTTAAAGCCTTCATTAAAGTTGCTAGGTTTAAGATAATGCTGTAGACAAAAACAGTAAAACATGATATTTTTATTACTATAATTTAAGATAAAACAGGTTCTTATCCAAAATCCAATGAGAAACGATTCAGTTAACCAAATTTGTTGTTTCTACTTGTAGTTTAAGATCCTTTCTACATAGCTACATTCTTGCCTCAGGACACAGGTGTGAGGAAAATAAAGGTGAAGTCATCGGGGACTATTTCCCAATAGTCTTTTCCAGTGTAAATATGTGTAATATGGCAGGCTAACTTTAGACTTTACCCACTTTGAGGACCATTTAAACTCTTACCCACTTTCAGTATGTCAGCAGTCTTGACATGTTTTTTTTTCCCGACATCCTAGAAGATAAATGTAGAACTCGGACATGAACAGCATCAACAATATTCTCGGGAAAGATTACTGTTTATGTTTCCTGTGTCCTGTGTGTGTGTTTATGTTGATGTGTTGTCTGTGGGAACGGGACATCAGCAACACCTTCAACACATAATCATCATGTAACCATAAACGCCATTATAGTGCCTAAGAACACATGCTAAGTGCTGACCTCAGCATATTCATATAAACAGTTCTTCAGTCTGAGGACATCCTTTAAGAAAAAAAACTGCATGTTGTGCAATAAAACTAAATATAATCCTCACACAAGAAGCTCAGTGGAATTACAGACATAAAACACCACACACACACACACACACACACACACACACAGAAACCTACTGAGTCATGGGTTTTGGTAAAGTGCTGAGTGTAAGCATAATGATTGTTCATTTCTAAAGCATGGAGATGAAGACCAGGTCAGCAAATGTCCAGCAACATTAAGGACAAATACACTGGATTGCAAAATCACGTCTTTGCATTGACTCATATGCAGTGTGTTGTTATTCATTATGACTAAGATCTCTAGTTGTGACATGATTTTGCAATAACAGCTAAAATCTATCAACATCTCAACAACATTAGAGTTGTAACTATGTAGGGCATTAAGAGTAGGGCATTGTATCACAAGGTCTCATTGATGGTGTAATAGGAATGATATCCTCTGGCAGCCGTACATGCCCATGCCATAACACTGACTCAACCATGTTTGACAGACGATCCTTTTCCATACTTTTCTCTTCCCTTCATTATGGTACAAGTTAATCTTGGTTTCATTAGTTCAAAAAAATCTTGCACAGAACTGGACAGGCTTTCTAGGAAAGGCTAATCTGGCCTTTCTGTTCTGAGGGATACCAGTGGTTTGCATCTTGAGGTAAACCCTCTGCACTTACATTCATGAAGGCATGTCTTGATTGTAGACTTTGACAATGACATGTCTACCTCCTCAAGACTGTTTTGACTTGGCTAAATGTTGTGAAGAGGTTTTTCTTCACCAACAAACGAATCCTGCAATCATTCACTTTAGTTGTCTTCCATGGTCTTCCAGGGCTTTTGGTGTTGCTGATCTCACCAGTGCATTCCTTCTTTTTAAGAATGTACCAAATCGTTGATTTTGATTCTGTTGAATTATTAACCAGCTTGTTGAAGTTTCTGCTGTCTCTCGAAAGGGTCTGTTTTGTTTTTTCAGCCTAATGATGTCCTCCTTCATTCGCATCGACACCTTTTTGGACCGCATATTGAGAGTTTCCATGAAAAGCTTCTAAATGCAAATTCAGCATTTGGAATCAACTCCAGACCTTTTATCTGTTTAATTTGCCATGAAATAATGAGGAAACAGACCATAACTGGCCATGAAATTGCTTATCAGTCAATTGGCTCATTTCTTTTCAGCCTGTGAAAACGGAGGGACTGTGGCTATAATTACTAAACGGTTCATGCAATATTTTTATTAAACACTTTGAGTTAAAGCTGAAAGTCTACACTTCAAAACCATCTTGGTTGCTTAATTTCAAATCCACTGTGGTGGTGTACAGAGGCAAAATTATAAGAATTGTGCCGTTGTCCTAATACTTATGGACCTGACTGCGAGTTCCTGTGTTTATAAGTTTGTGAAGAGTTTTATTTGAAGCTGATAGTGGTGAGTAAATAAGATCGTGTCTGTAAAGGTAGACAATTCTTCGCCGATTTTATTAAAGAAATGTTCCAGACTCTCTGGTGAATGCTGGAGATCTGACTCATGAGTGCACTGTTAAAGTTAATCTGCAATCTGCACCGAAATAGAGCATGTTTATTTGTATTTATTCTTCCAGACCTGATATTATCCTGCCTATTCTGCAAGTTGATGTGAACTGTACATTTCTTGTTTAACTTCAGTCACACACACTGCTCCTGTGCCTTTCTGTCTCTTGTGCATGCACACACACGTGTTAGATTTAAAGGCACACAGGCTTCAGGCTCCTCCAGGAAACGGAGTACACGCCTATTTCTAGGAATAGTGTCTGCACAGTTCCTTCCTACAGAAGTAGTAAAAGTTACTGTTATGGGACTTGTCGCACATGTAGCAAGAATTCTTTCTTATTGTTTATTATTGTTTCAGTTTTCTTTTAATGCTTTTCTTACAGTTTCAACTCAAACATTTAAAAAAATCATTCTACTTTTTTCTTTTCTTTTTTTTTTTTGTTTGTTGCCATAGTAGATTATAGAATATGGGTAAAATACCATGCGGTGATTATATCTTTACAAATTGTTATACATTTTCAAATATGTTAAACTGACGATTTGTCATATTATCAAAAAAAAACAAAAAACCTTCCCTGAAACCTCTGACATAGTCAGTATGTTCACGGAGTATAAGGAAAAATGGAACAGATTACAGTTATCATTCATTCATTTTCATTATCCATCATCATTTCCGCAATATCAGTATGTGCAAAGGCCAATATTTTAATATCAATAAATAAGTGATATATTGTGCAGCTTTAACACAGAGTTAAGGTAAAATGAGAGAAATTTACAAAAACACACTAATGAGGGTAAGCGGTTCTTCGCATAACCGTGAATCATGACATGTTTCTGGTTTGGTAGATTTAGTAGCGGGACGATTTTGAAGTCATATGATAACCCCAGGCAGAACCCATGTGATTATGGTTTAGCTTGCCCATCCATCCTTGCAGTGGGGACAGCTGCAGAAAGTAAACTGTCTCACGAAGAGATTATGACTTCATCTACAGTTATTAACACTAGATAAGACATCACCCACAGCCAGCTGCAGGTTGCAGGCAGCTAATTATTAACAAAATGCACTTATAAAGAGGCTGAGCAATCAGAATCTCAAAGATAATAAAGAATATGAAGATCAACAATCATAATCCACATATTTTTATCATTCTTGAGTATCTGGGAAACATACGTGATTTTGCTTTTGCCAATATATTTTTAATAACCTCATAAAAGCTGAAAATGAAAATGTTCATTAGTGATCTTTCTTTCATTATACAGCCTGAACCATAAATAGTTATAATTTGCATTATTGCTATATATACAACCCCACTTTCCAAAAAAGTTGACACTGTACAAAGACAACAAAGCATATCAAATGAGAAAATGTATTATTTTATGAAAAATATATGCTCATTTTGAATTTGATTCCTTTAACATATTTCAAAAAAGCTGGGATGTTAATGCTTAAAAAAAAAAACATCTCACAACTCATTAGATTAATTGGCAAGAAGTCAGTAACATGATTGGGTGTAAAAAGAGCATCCCAGATGACGCAGTCTCTCAGCAGTAAAGATGGGAAGGCGATCACCACTCTATGAAAAAATGCATTGGCAAATAATGCAACAGTTTACGATTAATAATGTAAAATTGCAAAAAAAAAAATCCTGAAAAAATGTCTGTATGCACGCGACAAGACCAAAAACCAATATCGGACGCCTGTGATCTTCGGGACGGCACTGCATTAATAACAGATACGATTCTGTAGTGGAAATCACTGCATGGGCTCCGGAGCACTTCCCAAATCCACTGTCTGTTAGCACAGTTACCTCTACAGCCACAAACGCAGGTCAGAAATTCTGCCATGCAAGAAGAAACCATATATAAAAGTGATGAAGTAACGCCGCTGCCTTTTCTCGGCCCGAGCTCATTTAAGATGGTCAGACGAATGAAAATTTGAAATTCTTTTTGGAAATCAAGGATGCAGCATTTTTTGGACTAAGGAGGGGAGGGACCATCCGGATTGTTATCAGCTCACAGTTCAAAAGCCAGCATCTGTGATGATATAGGGGGCATTAGTGCACATGGCATGGGTAGCTTGCATATCTGGGAAGGCACCATTAATGCTGAATGATATATACAGGTTTTGGAGCAACATTTGCTGTCATCCAGATGCCTATTTCAGGCAAGGCCTTGCTTATTTCAGCAGGACAATGCCAAACTGCATGTATTACAAGAGCATGGATGCGTAGTAGAACACTCTGGGTGCTAAACTGGCCTGCCTGCAGTCCAGACCTGGCCCCCACTGAAAAGCTTTGCCGTATCATGAAACGAAAAATACGACAAAGAAGACCCAGAATTGTTGAGCAGCTGAAATCCAGGCAAGAATTGGGCAGCATTACACTGTCAAAACTCCAGCAGCTGGTCGCCTCAGCTCCTAAACATTTACAGTGTTGTTAAAAGAAGAGGTGATGCAACACAGGAGTAAACATGCCCCTGTTACAGCTGTTTTTGAAACATGCTGCTGGCATCAAATTCCAAATGAGCATCTATTTAAAAAAAAAAAAAAAAACGTAACATTTCTCATTTTCACATATTGTTTTTGTCCTATTTTCAATAAAATTTGGGTTTAACATGAGTTGCAAATCATCATTATGTTTTAATTTACATTTTACCCAGCGTCCCAACTTTTTTGGGGAACAGGGTTATAGGACGAAATGCAACGTTTTCCTCAAGGAATATCAGGACCAGTCTATGAAAAAGAAACCTTTCCAGTTGACTGATGATAAAATGAAACCTTTCCAGTCTATTGATTAAAAATGAAACTCTTCCAGTTGACAGATTCAAAGTGAAACTCTTTCAGCTCCCAAACAAGCCATTGCCTTTTTTTCCCTAAAACTGATAAAGTTTGCATTATTATGATAAGTGATTGTTCTTCTTTACCTAACAGTGGCTGAAATTGTTCTAATTAACCTTTTTTAAACTAACTAGCAAAACGATATAAATATATCTGGGCTTCATAATCACATCTGAGAGATAAAACATGACTCACCATTCACACTGACAAACTGATAAGATGTTGTAAAGAGATTTCCACTGAAGTGTTTTGATTGAATTACACTATAAACGAAACTGTATTGCTAATATTTAGTGAAAAACAATGGGATGGTAGTGGGGTGCGGCTCATATATGCGATTTGACTCATAAAACAACGTTACAGAGCCAAGCCAGTGAGCTGACTCATTCACATGACGACACGTCACTTGAGGGATTTTAAATTCACCTGTGAGCCTGTGGGCATTTTGCCATCCAAGCATGATTATGCTAATTACAGCCTGGGTGTAAAGTGCAGGGTGTAAAAGGAGAGTTATAAGATGGCAGGTTTCGGTTACAGGTCATGTTTTACCACAGTAAATTTAGTCGAGGCAGCAGAGAGCAGGTAAGGATTTGTGGCCTACTCTAATGCTACAGAGAGGATTACTGGCTCACGTTGTTACATCAACTTACATTTTTGCACTGAAGTCATTTAAATCATCTTTAAAATGTATGCTTATTAATTACAAGTTGTGACAGTGAGATTGCTAAAGAAAAAAATCTGTGAGGCTGTTCAACACTGACCAACAACCCAGAAGAAGAAGAAGAAGAAGAAGAAGAAGGGGATGATGTTAAAGGAGGTTTCTCCTCCTCCAATTTTTTATCTTTATTTTTTGGTTGTCTTTGTTTCCATCATTTTCTTCATGTGCATTTAATTATTATTGTATAATAACGAATAAAATAAAAATAAATATTAAAATAAAGAAGTTTCTTTTAAGAGTATTCAAATAATCTATTTAGTGAAAGACACTTTAAGTAGCTTTAGAGGAGTTATTTATTACAGGTGTTAATTTTGTACTGAGCACGGAGTTGTTACTGAACATTTGTGTTGTGTCTGTCCTTATATTTAGGATTTCGGGAGTAAAATAATGATTTCCTAATAACATGCTTAATCCAATTCTTGTTTTCGATCCATGTGATGTGCTTTTACACATGATGTTAATTTCGCAACATGGCACGTTTATATAAATTATTATTTTTATTATTATTATTATTATTATTATTATTAGTTCTTGGGGAACTTCACATTCATTATATAAAATTTAATTAAAAAAAAGAATGTTTAACTTTGATATTTAGGTATTTTAATTATTATAAATGAATAACAAATAAGAGTATTAGGTATATTTATTAAATGTAGCCTATTTTTTATGTTTAATGCTAAATATATGGGACTGATGCATTTTTGTATAAATTGCAAAAACATTTGTATGTTCTAGATTAAAAGTAAGAGAGAGAGAGAGCGCGCGCGAGAGAGAGAGAGAGAGAGAGCATTCCATTCAGTATCAATCAACTCAATATTAAAATTTTATTAACCTTATATTTCCCCTGTGACATTTGCTTTTATAATAAAATTTAAATTGGTGACACTGTTTAGCTGAGTTTAGGTTTAATCTTTTACTCAGACTTTTATTAGCTCTCCAGTGAAGTTCAGTCATGTCCAGACCTTTCTGTTTGTGTGTGCAGTAGTTGTTGTCCAACAGCGTCCCCTGATGGTGATAAGTAGGCAAAAATGCTGTTGTCAAAAATCGCATTTGCACTCAATTAACAAATGCTTTTCTTGTGCCCATTGAGCAGAGAGGGTTAAGGACTCAAAAGTGGCAGCATAACAGTGCTGTGGCTTAAATCCTCAACCTTCTGATCAGTAACCCAGAGCCTTAACCGTAGAACCATCAGTGCCAATGATAGCCTTAGACCTCTGCTCTAGGCTGCATTTAAAAATATGGCTGAAGTTTTATTTTAGCACCGTATTGTTTCACGATACCTGACCATCACACCCATATGTGGTTCTTCCCCAAACTGTTGCCACAAAATTAGCAGCTCCATGCTAGACACGATGTGTTAAGTTTGGAGTGGAGGAACTGGAGTGTCCTGCACAGAGCCCTGACCTCAAGCCCAACTTTGGGATGAACTGGAACTGGAGCCGCCTCAACATCCCAACATCAGCTGAATGAACACAAATCCCCACAGCCTCGCTCCAACATCTAGTGGAAGGCCGAACAGAAGAGTGGAGAGCATTATAACAGGAAAAGGGAAATCAATCTGGAATGGTAGTTCAACAAGCACATATGGGTGTGATGATCAGGTGACCACATACTTTTCTCCTTATAGTGTACATAATTAAGTGTAACATTACGTTTAAAGCTATTTGGCACTGCATACTTTTGATATGAGCAAAAAATAACTAGAATTTTATCACACCTATAATTAATTATGAGTATGAACTATTACTAAATCAAGGAAATTTGTGTTATGTATACATACGTAGATTATGTGTTATTATTGTGTTTTGAGTACTGATATACTGTAGTTTTTAAGGATAGAAAATGTTATTTGCCCACTTGCCGAAACCCGGGATCGAACCAGGGACCTTTAGATCTTCAGTCTAACGCTCTCCCAACTGAGCTATTTCGGCACTATGTTTTTTTTTTATTATTATTATTAGCTGGCTGCGACTACTAGCGTTGATTGATAGGTAGTACAGCTGCAATCAATATCTCGCGCATGCGCGTTTGTACTCAGACAGGAGGAAATGTGATGAACAAAGGAAGTGACTCAGGTGAGTATTATTCAACATGCTGCCTATAAAAACCAATCAGCATTATACATGATAAATAAATACATTTTCAAATTAATAAAAAAAAAGAAAACTGCACAAAGCAGAAATGAATAAACATGCGTATTGGAGAAAGATTTTTAAAGAGTGGAAGAGAAAAATGGGAACACATGATAGGACAAGGTAGACTTGTAAAAAGAATACATTCATTAGAGATTCATTCCTGACATTGTGGGTTTCCTCTGACTTCTCCAGTTTCCTCCCACCTTCCAAAAAACATTCCAGTAGGTGGACTGACTAAAGCCCAGGAAATTACCACAAGACTCCATGTAAATTTAATCCTATTTTACAGGTGCGACTCTGTGATTTTATTTCTGTCCGAATCAGCCAAGTTGATGTTTTTCTCCTCTGTGAAAATTACCGACTAAATGAATTACCTACTTACCTACTTTTTTGGCAAACTCAGCACCTGTCTGATCATTTTAGTCCTGCCCAGATACAAACGTCCATGATTTTCTATGCAGATATCGCCTTGCCTTGAAATAAAAGATGTTTGACTCCTACTGCTTTTTCATAGTGTGTGTACCAGTGACCCTCCCAAAGATATTAAACTGAAACTATTAATCTTCCTGAATTATAAACTGAATTAAAAGCTTTGCGACCATGAACTGTGTTCTCAAACTGAAAGAAGCATCTCTAATGCTCTTTGTCTGCTTGGTCACCATGTTTTAATGATCATATGACCATGTGACACAAACAAGGTCATAGAAAATACAACTCGCTAGAAACTCACTCCACATTTTACTTCTGTTCGGATGCGAGAGTTTTAATACTGAGGAGACATTTTTTTAAATAAATAAAATAACTTAGGAGATTTTTATTTGCAGCATTTTAATCAGCACAACTATAGAACTGTTTCCTAACTTGGCATTATAGACATTTATCAGATAATCACAGCATGAGATCATTAAGTGCTCATGTCGACCAAATGAATGTTGATCCTCATTCAGTATAAACATTAAATTAAATAATGCTATTTAATTATAATTATTTGTTAAAGTGTTATGTGTATGCATGTACAGACAATTCTTGTGTTTTGCGATTTAAATATGTTAAAATACTTCAGTTAGAAAACTTTTTTGAAGAATACCGTGATCCTCGGCTGCCGAAACCCGGGATCGAACCAGGGACCTTTAGATCTTCAGTCTAACGCTCTCCCAACTGAGCTATTTCGGCGC
>JAQMYM010004249.1:0-14684 GCA_030014255.1 Parauchenoglanis ngamensis | reverse complement strand
CTGTACACTGTACCACATGTATACATTGGAATGACAATAAACACACTTGAACTTGAACTTGAACTTGAACTTGAACTAGACTCTGGAGGATCATGTCCAATCATATCAATTTGCAGGAAGAAGTCCAGTAAATTCTATTGCTTTAATAATCAATTTAACAATGTCAACTCATTCACGACAACCTGTAGCATGATGTTAAAAAAATGTTACTCCGTTACAAAACAAGTTTAAGGGACATTTACTTTTTCACAAGCAATATAAGTATTGCACTTTTTCCTTATATAAATAAAATTATAATTTGAAAGTTGTGTTTTGTGTTTTGTCATGTTCTCCTTGTCTTAAATCAGAGGATCTGAAACCATTAAGAATGACAAATATGCACAAAATAGAGGAAATCATCAGGGGGGCTTTTTCCCAGCACTGTATATATGCCCAGAAAATTATGGCTTTAACACTTTTTGTGTTACTACCATTACTTATTTAATTATTACTGTGAAACACAGTGATGTGTTGTAATGCCATGCTGCTTAGGAGAGACATTTGTCTTAATTATTTTTATGTAAATAAAAGAGCCACCATCATAGTGACAAGCTTCCAAAATACATTAATAAATCAGCTATGGACCTAAACCTGGGGAAAGGAAGAAGATTTAACAATATCATTGTCAAATTCTTGATCAAGCTGGAACACAAAAAGAACAATGATACAATGATAAGGAAAAACACAAACACAATTACCAGTAGCTGCAGCAAAGCCTTGGATTAATATAACAGTAGTAACTGT
Organism: Parauchenoglanis ngamensis; assembly: GCA_030014255.1. Lineage (NCBI taxonomy): Eukaryota > Metazoa > Chordata > Actinopteri > Siluriformes > Auchenoglanididae > Parauchenoglanis > Parauchenoglanis ngamensis. Next base: position 13,901 of record JAQMYM010004249.1, on the reverse strand, counting down.
GTGTGAGACAAACAGTAACATTTGTTCTATATTAATTCAATTTTAATATGCATTAAGAGAGAAAGAAGTGTCATACCTGCACCTACACTAGACAATTCAGGCTACACTTCCCATGAGTACTTTCACCCTGTAAAGATGGCCTGACTTGACACTGACATGCACTCAGACATAGACATGGACTACGATTCCCAAGAGTACATGCACACAGACAACATGGCAGACTATCTCCCGCAATCAGAGACACCTGACTTCACTCCCACTCACTCAAGAGGCTTTTTATACTTTATTGTTTGTTGTGTGCTTCACAAAGCATTTGTCTTGATCCTTGTGTGTCTACTATCGTCAAGCCTTATATTCTGTGATTGCTTTTTTGGTTTTTGACTCTGTTCTGTATTTCCTGGATTACTGACTCTGTTCGCTGTCCGCCTGAACTTTATGCCTGTTTATTGACCCAGATTACTGTTTTCTGATTCTGATATCTTTGCCAGATTATTTTAATAAACTGATTGAACTGCATATGCATCCTGTCTGGCCTGGTTTTCATGACAAAGAGATTGAGAGAGAATTTGCATTGTAGCAGTACTCGCAACATTTGTTGTGGATGAATGGACAAATAAAGTCCATGCTTGTCCATGTCCATTTTATAAACCTTTAGTTTAATGCTTAATCTTCAATCCACAGTGTTTGCGCATATAAAACATGTTGCTATGCTAATAAGAAGCTTACAGTACAGAAATCATAATTATACAAGAATACATACTTATAGTTTAATACAAACATAAAAGAAAGATCATTAAATTTTGCCCAAATCAGCAATGCCAACAAGATGTATCATTTAAACTACAGGCTACAGTTACTCTACAGCAAGAGCGCTATATTATGCTAATATACAGCACTAACACACACACACACACACCATTGCTCTTGGCCTGTGCATATTTATTCTTATAGACTGAAGGAGCTGAGCTCATGAATTAGCTTTGAAGAAACAGTTTAAAATAAATGAGTGCAGAGGCCTTTTCATTGCAAGAGCACAAAACTGAGGGTGCTTCTTAAAAATCTTGTGCTATCTAGAAACTGATTAGGCCTACCTTGAGGAAATATCAACAAACCATATACAGAATAGTGTATTTTGTTGAAACATTCAAATTAATCTGGCAAAACTGGGCTTAAATCTTGGATTGTAAATCAATTTACAAAACAGTACTCCTTTGATTAGTGTACACTCCTGGGCAAATATAATTAGGCAAACCCAATATTGCAAAACATGATTTTTTTTAATGGTCTCAACAGTAAATCATTGGTCAGGAAAATTAGCAAGAATTGAACAAATAGATAAAGTAAATTCATGTGGGACAGCTTTCCCCTTGATTTCCTTTCAATGTTGAAGTCTTGTGGATAAACTTGAAGACGGCTTTTTACGGAAAGAAGAGTCCATGTCGTTCCACTCAATGTTAAAGTCTTCAAACATGGAAATAAGTGGAACAATTATGTGAAGCATACAACATGAATTTGACCTGCTGTAACTCTAAAAAAAAAAAAGAATGGAAAAAAATATCTATTGATACCATTTTATTTGAACAGTGCTTTAAACAATTGCACATTGTTACAAAACCACTTTATATAAATCAGGATGCAGATTTAGATCCTTATTGAGCAAGCCAGAGGCAACAGTGGTGGGAAAGAAACTGAGAGGAACAAGACTCAAACCTCTTCTGACAATGGAGAGTGAGATCTTAAATCATTACAGTCTATATATGTATACAAACTCCAAAGTCTCTAGAGAATGAGTTCCGACTTGAGTATGCATCTAAGCTGTGGAAATAAAATCTGTGGGACTACAGCTTCTCTGGATATCAAATATGAACTGTGTGTACTTTTTTCAATACAGAATGAAGCCAACAATTAATGGTACAAAATGCTACTTTCTTCAGCTCAGCATGACAGAGTATAAATTACTGCAGTGGCAGAAATTACTCATCATATTAAAGTTTTTTTTTGTTTTTTTTTTACTGGAGCATAGTGATATGTACATGTTCAAGCCAGTACATGCACTCAGAGGAAACCCTCATAGATATGGGGAGAACATGTGAACTCTACACAGAAAGGATCCAGTTGATGGTGAGTTTAGAACCCTGAACCTTCTTGCTGTGAGGCGACAGTGCTAACTACTGTGCCAAGGCCATAAATTTTAAAACTCATTTTCTGCCATTCTATAATATATAAAAATTCACTAACACATGGGATTACATTTTTTTTTCACAATAATGTCTAATAGTATATAGTATTATATATATTTTTCAAACCTTTCCTGTTTCACTATATGTCATGGCAGAGATTAGGGATTACCAGTACAGAAAGTACAACCATAACCTTAATCATAATCATATAAACAGAATTATAAGACCTGTTATATGAAGACAAGTCCAGATATTGTGGCCAAGGTTTGTTCTTTTTGTTCTCATTATTTACATATTTACAAGTGAACTTGGGTAGGTAGCAGGGGCATTTACTTGGCTCGCCCCTCTTTTTTCTATACTTTAACATGGATTGTTAACTATAAAGTTGATTGCAATATCACATTAACCATAAAATATTTGCTCTTTTTCTCACTCAACACTATGTCAACTGCTCCTCCTTTCTAGAACTTTCCTGGTAACTTACTTTGTTAGCTAACGTTAGTGATGGTTGATTGATCAGCACTTGCAAATCTGACACCCAGAATTTTTGTACCGATTGCATGCAATTACTGACACTTTTTAGCAAAAATTTTATATATTTCCACAGTTATAGTTTCAGCACAAAACTGACATTAATGTTGCATTTTCATTCATGTCCTGGCTGAAGTGAAGTGTTATTATTGGTATGGTGTTATAAAAGTAAGTGTCCCATCAGCAACATCAACTGATGGGAACATTAACAAATCCTAATTTTACACAAAATTTTAAGCATTATTGCAGATAATGGCATTTTGTTAAATTCAATTCAATTCAATTCAATTTTATTTGCATAGCGCTTTTAACAACAGACATTGTCACAAAGCAGCTTCACAAAAGTCTATAAATTCTTAATATAAACTTATACATTTATCTATATATATCCCTAATGAGAACCTGTGGCGATGGCGGCAAGGAAAAACTCCCTGAGATGGCAAAAGGAAGAAACCTTGAGAGGAACCAGACTCAAAAGGGAACCCTTCCTCATTTGGGTCACACTGTATAGTGCAATTACAACTTACACCCTTTAATACTAGGGTCAAGTTTGTGCAAGACTGTTCATGGTGATTTGAGTCCTATGCCATTGTAGCAGAACCGCTCATGTCAACAGCAATATAATGGCATCATCACATAATGATGTGATGGATAATAATCATCACAGTTCTAGGTGTATGTTGAGGCAGTTTATATGGTACCATATTTAAGGACCCTCGCTGCTGCATTCTGGACTAATTCTATCATTATTAGTGTTACGGGACAGTATGTCCCGTATCATGTAAAGGCACCTTCACGTAAGTCATGCCCAGACCTTGACAAAGAGCATACGATCCTGTAAAGGTTTTCTCAGATAACGGTAACACATCCTCACAAATAAATGATAGAGCGGCCCCTGTGTCACGTAACAGGACCACCGGGGTAGCATCATCCGAACCCAGAAAGGAAACTTTGCCCCGGAAAGTGAACGGCTGATACCCGGGATCAACATCTCCAGGAGTCTTATCAGGAGTCGCCGCTTTAACCAAACTCACACTCTTAGTCTGTGCCGCTGATTGTCATTCCCGCTTATGTTTTAAAACTTCACACTCAGCAGCTCCATGTCCCGTTTTATGACAATAAAAACACTCTAACGAAGTCTTATTGTTCATCCACACAGTGGTAGGTCCCCCACGAGCCTGTCCAGTTTTAACACTGGCCTCGCTGGAGCTCCCGGCCACCCTCCTAGAAGAGAAAAAAGTTTTATGAGTCAAAACGAACTCATCCGCTAACACAGCAGCTTCCCTAGCGGCTGCTGAGGAATGATTATGTTGAATGCTGAACAGAAATCTATAAACAACATTCGTACATAAGTGTCCTTGTTTTCCAGGTGGTTGAGGGCCAGATGTAGGGTGGTGGCAATGGCATCATCTGTAGACCGGTTTAGGCAATAGGCGAACTGCAGGGGGTCCAGTGAGGGAAGCAGCAGGGTCATGATGTGCCTCATGATAACCCTCTGGAAGCACTTCATCGTGATGGGTGTGAGTGCAACAGTAAGATAGTCATTTAGGCAGGGCACTGAGGACTTCTTTGGCACTGGAAAAATGGTGCTGGCTTTGAAGCACTTTGGAACGACAGCAGTGCTCAATGAGATGTTGAAGATGTTAGTAAGAACATCTGCCAGTTGGTCTGCACATTCTCTGAACACTCTCCCAGCGATGTTTTCTGGTTCAGCAGCCTTCCGTGGGCTAGCAGCTTGAGAGAGCGTTGTCACTTTACTTTCATTTAATTACACTGCTACTCGATCTGGTAGACCATTTTTAAAATCCATGGTGCGAATGTATAGGTGCGCCCAGATCTTCCCTGGCCAGTCTCGTCCGGGATGTACTAGGCTAGACCCTTGGGTTGTAACATTAGGACAAAGTAGCCTACAAAACACTCAATACAGTTGAAGGTCATTTACAAATAAGTGTATTGGTTGTTTAATGGTTCAATGAGATATATGAATCAGTTATATCTTTAAGAACTGTCTTCTCCAATTTAGTGTTCTCTCTTTTCAGGTTCTTGATCTCCTGCTAATTCAACCACATACTTTTTTGGATTGACTTCTGGGTGTCAAGAGAAAGGAAAATAGAATCAGTGAGATAGAAACCCAAAAGAAAAACACAATTATTGATGGAGGTTGCCGGTGCTGCATTGGTTCATGTTCGAGTGACCAACATACACTTATGTCTGGAATAATCACTGTATACTTACCTCACTCATGGTTCCGCTTGTGCTGGCAGAGTACCTACCCTGAAATAGGAAGTCCCCCTCAAACTAGCATTTTAAGAATTATCATCCTCACTTCTTCTTCTTCTTCTTTCGGCTTATTCCCTGTTCGGGGTCGCCACAGCGGATTGCCTGTAGTCCGCTTTATCGATTTGGCTGGAATTTTTCTGCCGGATGCCCTTCCTGACGCAACCCTCCCAATTCATCCAGGCTAGGGACTGGCACCACGAAACTGTGCCCCCTAGTGGCTGGGACCATTCATACTCACAATCACACCTATGGGCAATTTAGAGTAGCCAATTAAACTTCACACAGAGAGGCACCCTGGGTGATCCGGAGATTGAACCCAGGACTTTCTCGCTGTGAGGTGACAGTGCTAACCATCACACCACCGTGCCACCTAATCATCCTCACTTCTTGCAGTGCAGAAACAAAAAAAGTGTTATGATTTTTCTCTCTTAGTGCTAGGTTTATTTTGATACAGTGTCACCAATGCCAAAAAATGGCACCATCACTTGCATCAAGCTACAGTGATGGTTTACAGAGAGGTCAAAGAATTGTGAAAAGTCAATCAACTTATGTGTTGTAGTGATGAAACTTTGTAGTGAAGTAGGCCTTTTTCAGCAATCCACTAATGGTGACTGAACTCATTCATTTTATTTGCCAACTTAGATCTTTGCTCACATTTGGCAAGTGTAATGTGCTAATTTTGGATCCTGTTTATTATTATAGAAATCTTATTAAAGCTAACTAAGTTTACCTGCTAAAATGCCCCACTTTGGGTAATGTTAGCTAAAAGTGTCTGTTAGCTCAATGCTGTAAACTAGTTAAGGTTAGCCAGAAAAAAACTTACTATACAAATAAATGTATGTCAAATTCAGGCTAAAACATTGAAATACATAAGTTAATTTACTTACCTCTAGATTAACCCAACTGGGTGGTATCACATGCTGCTCAGTAGCTGCCAAAGTTTTTCAAGATCTCACAAAAGTACACCTTTGTCATGGCATTCACGCCGTTGAGGCATAGGAAATGCACAAATGCACAAATGCAGGATCAGGAGACAGAGATAAAAGCAGCACGGTGTTTAACACACAATATGCAGCGGGCAAAAGAGTAATCCACTATACAGGCTGGGGTCGAGCGATCTGTAAACAGAGTAATATAGACAATCCAAGAACAGTAATCCAATAAGCAGAAAGCAAAGAGTCAAAACACAATAAATCAAACATGGGTGTTATAATTGCTCGGCAATAGAGGACAGGGTTAGACTAATGCTTAACAAATATGAAGCGCATACAGAAGTCCTTTTAAACACAGCTAATAGTCCGTTAATGAGATGCACCTGCATGTACCATAAGCTAACCTGTAGGTGTATCCTACCTAACAATGCAAACACTCTCTTCCAATATTTCAGAGACTTACCAAAGAGTATGAAAAAGGTTAAAATATTTATTTAAATGATCAAAAACAATGTGACCATGCATAAGTTGTAATACAATCCAGTGAAAGTGTCTCAATTTGCTCAAGTGCAATTCATACGATATATTCAAGTGTAAATACCTGTGGAAAGTGAAAATACTTTAAGTAATTACGTGTATTTAAGTGTTATAAATAATGTGTGCATGCACTGAAGTGAAAATATTTCAATGTGTTTGTGTCCAAAATATGATGAATTTGATGAATACCTACATATTAATACATATTCGCTTATGTGGCTCAGAGCAACATATTTAGTAAATCAGTCAAACTGAATAAAAAACTTGACCATATATTCCATTCTTTCTTACTTACAAGTCAGATAATCCAGCATTCAGTGCACTCGATTAAGGATTAACTCAATGAGTGATTATAATACTTATCAGTGTGTTGTTACAAAACGTACCAGTGTGAATGTATAACAAAATGATAACAAATAATAAAAAGAAACCTCAAGCCAGACCATCTTCTTATCAGCCATAATGAAATCCTTCATAATCTTCTGTCCTTTGTGGCTTTGCGCCACATTGAAGGACGAATAGAGAGCCTGGTACCAGGGTGACCATTCCACAAGATGGACATTCAAATCCCAGCGTGTTATAGGTCCTGCCACAACCCCCAATATTACTATATTCAAGCCCAATTTTCTTTCCCAATTACTCTTCCATCTCTTGAAATGTTCAATCCTCACAAACACGTTCCTGGGGTTATCAATCAGAATTGTCATTAATTGTCGAGCACATTCAGCAAGATCACGAATATTAGGGATTTGCAGAAAAATCCTACAATATAAGCATGTTTTGCATGAAAATATTTTGTTACATTACACCAACCATCATCATCAGTGGTAGGTTCATGCACACTAGGTTCTTTGCTGTAAAGCACTGGCTTTACTGCGTCACTTTCAACTTTACCCTACACACTCCCAGGTTCCACAAGCCAAGTAATAACGCAATTACCCTTAAACTTTCCTAAGTCATGGGCACCAACAGAACTCTTGAAACACTTATAACTTATCACATAGCTCATCACATATCTGGAGATTCTCTATTAGCTGGGGCTATTGTCACATTCTTTTTTCTACAAAAGGCTCCCCAAACTGTTAAGTTACAGTCAGGGTGATCAAGAAATGACGAACACTCAACTGGGCAATAGGAACATTTTGCTCTTGATAGATGACAAAACTATCTGATAAACTTTACACACTCCCCATATGTATGTGGATTTGGAACCATGTATAGCTTTGTTAGTTGGGAAGGAGTGCACATCAGACAATAAATCTTATCTAATTCTGTAGCTATATGCCTACTTAAACCAAGAATTACCCCCAGGCTTTTTTCCAATTCCAATATTCTATATCTGTAATCTGGTTGTTGAGGTCCATCTTACCTCTATGTATAATGTGTCCTAAACCACTCATTAATTTTACTGCTTGGGCAATGTCCATCAACCTGTCTACACACTTCAACTTCATTTTTACTCTTTCCTGGCTTTCACATTTAATAATTACAGCCCATCCTTTATACAGTTCTCTCCCTTTAAGATCACACAGCACATCCAGTCCTTCTGTAGCTTGCTTACTATAAATCTCTTCCAATCCATGTCCCAATGGCACTATCCCTTTCCCTTTTAATAGCATAATTATTTATCTGTCTTTTGGCGTGGACGTCATCACTCCTGTTGTGGCTGTCCTTCAGGCATGTTGAGTTTGTGATCTGAAAAGTCAGGGGCTGAGATGTAGCTTGGAGGTGATCACTGCATATTCTCAAAGTTGATCATGCTGAACTCCAATTCCAGTCCTCCTTCTTCTTGGGGACTGCTAGGACCTGGCTGCACATCCTCACCTCTGCTAGGAGCATTATCAGGACCAGGCACGCTATGAATCCCCAAGCCATCAGTATCTCCTGTTGCTGCTGCCTCCTCATGTCCTGCTTCGTCTTGAGGCTCCCCTCATCCTGGAATTTCTCCTTGTTGTTTCCTTGAAGGTTCTTCTCTCTTGACTAAGAAATGCTTGAGCTGCTAGGGGTCTCATTACCTCTCATTACCTAACTCACATTATTCTGAGCACACACTAAACATTTGCTCAATGCTTCATCAAGCGTTGTCTGTAAATATGGAGACCATTACCCTTGCATCTAATTTTTCTCACAACTTCACCTTTGGCAGAATGATCTATATCATGTGCATCAGCAATTAATATACCAACCAAAGGCAACAATAATCAATATTTCATGTGATCACCACAAACCTTTGCCATCTTTAGTGGCTCCTCTCAGCTCTCATGTGAGTTTTTCATGAACAGTAGCATGGGCATGTATTTCCACCAGGACATCTAAAATTGTTATAAGTTCCACTGTCACTAAAGGTGCCAACACTAGGACTTAGATGCTTGCTTGGCTGCATTATTTCATTGAATTACAAAATCATTTCCTTTCTTGTGCTTGGCATTTTGTAATTGCTAACTCTGTGGATAATATCACAGCTGACATTAAATCAGTTATCTGGCCTAGATACTGAATAGGTGTGCCATCTGCCATACTGATCCAAATAGGTGATACATACCATAAGCATAAGCTGAATCAGTGTAGATTTCAACAGCTTTTTTATTTCCTAGTTTGCAGGCTTCAGTTAAGGCCTTTAACTCAGCCAGCTGGGCTGAACATGGTTGTGGACACATTTCAGCCTTTACTGTAGTAAACGTATTGCATCATGTTCTCTTTCAATTATAGCATAGCCTGCATGAGTTCCTAAGTTGTTTCTAAAACATGAGCCATCCAAAAAGTAAGGAACAACCGCATCTTTTAATGGGCTGGATTCCAAATCTGGCCTTAGCCTTGAAAACATCAGTGACTCTGCTACACAAAACCAGCAAGAACTGGTTCTAAGCATTTAACATCTGTGACACTCAGACAGCATGCACACACATGGGTGTATAAGTAGTTTATGAGAATGGTGCTCTTCTCTATGTTGATTGCTGGAGGAGAGACCATGCACGTATGACGGTAATTAAAGTCTTTCTGTCTGCCTCAAAAGGACAGAAATTTTTCTGTCCAAAGATTTCCAGTTTTTTCCACCACAATTGAAAGTAGTGCATCATCTCAACATATTTTCAAGCATTTCAATGATCATGTGGTGAGAGTAAATAATTACTATGTAAGCTGATGCTTTTTTATAAGCATAATGGACTACTGCCAATCCTTGATAACAAGGAGGCCAGCCTTGAACTACATTGTCCAACTTAGTGCTGTAATACGTTATCGGCTGCTTTCAGCAACCCTGGCAGGTGTCCTGCATCAAGACTGCTGACACATATTTATCACTTCTATTGGCTACATACAGATAAAAGGGCTTAGAATTGTCAGGCAGTGGTAACACCGATGCTGTTTGACGTTCTTGTTTCAGTGTTTCAAATGCTACTAATGGGCATCTAATGTCCATTTCAATGGAGCATTGAACATTTTAACTCCTGCATCATTCATTTTCTCTCTTATGGGTGTTGTCTTTATTGCATAATCTTCTATCCAATCTGAGCTGAACCCTGTCATTCTCCAAAAAGTCATCACCTGGCCTACTGTCATTTGTTGGCGTAACATTCTTATCCCCTCTAGTTGTGATGGAGCAATTGTACGAGTTCCATGTGCCACTATTCTGTCCATTTATTCCACTTGAGCCTGACAATACTGCAAGTTAGATAAAGGCTCTGGAGACTGTCAAACAAAGACTCACAGCTCTTGTGATGTGGCTGAAGAGATACACCAGGGAAGCCTCACCCAGAGTTGAGACTGAGAAATACTGGAAGGACACACGGGAGAAAGAGGCATCACACAACACCAATGCCAATTGGCTGGAAGACCTCAGACCACAGTGATTTCCTAGATCAAGAACAAGTCACCATCACCAAAGCAGATAACCACCAACGAAGAACTCAGGCATGAAGACCCTGACAGCACCTGGACCTGACACGATACACACCTACTGGCTGAAGAAGTTAACAGCCCTCCAAGACTGCCTGGCAGCTCAAATAAGTGACTAATGGCTAGCTAATACAGGGTAGGACAATCCTGTTCATGAAGGATTCACAGGAGGATACACTGCCATCCAAATTCAGGCCAGTAACCTACCTCAACACAACATGGAAGCTCCTCTCAGGCATCATAGCAGATAAGCTAGGTAGGCACATGAGTCAGTACATGAACAAAGATCAGAAAGGAATTGGAACCAACACCACATGGTCAAAGCACCAGCTACTGGTTGATAGCACAATCACCCAAAACTTTAAGACTAAACAGACCAACCTGAGCACAGCCTTGATTGACCACAAGAAGGTCTATGATTCGATGCTCCACACATGGATGCGTGGCACTATACAAGACTAATAAGGCACTTATAAGCTTCATCAAGAACTCAATGCGGTTGTGGAAGACATCACTGGAAGCCAATTCCAAGGCCATTGAACAAGTCACCATAAAGTGTAATATATACCAAGGTGATGCACTGTCCACACTGCTGTTTTTCATAGGCCTGAACCCTCTCAGCCACATCATCACAGAGTGGATATGGATACAGGTTCAGAGGTGAAGTAACCATCAGCCACCTCCTGTACATGGATGACATCAAACTGTATGCAAAGAGTAAGCAAGACATTGACTCACTCATCCACTTACCACAATCTACAGTGAAGATATCAGGATGTCGTTGAAACTGGATAAATGTAGATGTATTGTTGCCAGGAGAGGAAAGATGATTAGAACTAAGCCCCTGGAGTTACCAGTTACCTGCTACCAAAATAGCAGACATACAGGACAGCTACAAGTACCTTGGTATCCTACAGGCCAATGGGAATCAGGATGATGTTACAAGGATATCAGCCACAGTCAAATTTCTCCAGAGGGTCAGACAGGGGTTCAGAAGCCAACTCGATAGTGAGAATAAGATTCAAGCCATTAACATATACACCCTACTAACCATCAGATACCCAGCTGGAATAGTGAGCTGGCCACATGATGAAATAGATGCCGCTGATGTCAAGACACGGAAACTCCTCACGATGCATGGAAAGTTCCATCAAAAGTCCAGCTCCCTGAGACTCTATGAACAACGGATAAAAGGGGGGTGAGGACCAGTGAGTGTCAAAGCTAGTATGCAGACTGAAACTAAGAACATCCATGAATACATCAAGAAGCTGGCACCCAGGACAAACTGATGAAAGAGTGCCTCAGTCAGCAGAAGACAGAGGATGGTGAGGAGGAAGAGAAAACATCATGAAAGACCAAGCTCCTCAATGGAATGTACCACTGGGAGATAGAGGAAGTGGTTGACATCAAGAAATTCTTCCAGTGGTTAGAAAAGTCAGCCTGAAGGACAGTTCAGAGCCTCTGATCATGGCAGTGCAAGAACAGGCCACAAGCACCAGATCTGTAGAGGCAAGGGTCTATGACAGCAGACAGGACCCAAAGTGCAGGCTGTGCAAAGACTGAGACTGTCCAGTATATAGGAGCTGGGTAAAAAATGAAAGCTAGGACAGCATACACTGAAAGGCATAACTAAGTGGCGGGAATAGTGTATAGAAACATCTGTGCCAAGAAAGGACTAGAAGCTCCCAAGTCCTGATGGGAGGCACCACTGAAAGGGGTTGAGAACAACATAGCTGTCATGACCTGATCCTCGGTATACGCACTGCACGCCTTGAAGACTCGGCCACACGCACGGTGTTTCCTCCATCTCCATCGATCTCAAAGTGGAAGCGCGCACTTCTGCATGGTGATGGAGACTACAGTTCCCGTGAGCACCTGCTTCCAGCGATGAGACTAATTAGAGGGATGCAGGTGCATTTCATTTATGGAATAATTAGCCGTGGACTCTCAGTTTGCTACCACTTGGCGAAGCATTACTCTAGCCCCGTCTGCTATTGCTGAGCCTTTCTATACCTGTGTTTGATTATACTATGTTTTGGACTCTGCCTTCCGTTTTGATTAATGATTTTTGTATTACCTGTTTGACTCTGTTTGCCGATCGACTGACCAGTTTATGTTATTGGATTACTCTTTTGCCTTCCGTATTTGTACCTCTGCCCATCATTTGTCTAAATATAGACTATACAGCTTTTACCTCCATCTCCTGATCCTGCACCTGGAAGATGGAGCCACCAGAGCTGTACGATGGGGTGAAGGAAACTCCCACAGTCTTCTTACTCCACTACCGATTATTCCGGGAGAGTTTGAGCCACGGAGCCCACTCCAGTTCCTGTTCCTGCTCCAGTTACAGCCAAAGTTGCTCACATGGAGTCTGTTCTAGTTCCTAGTTCCGCTACTGTCCCAGCCAAAGTTGCTATCACAGAACCTGTTCCAGTTCCTAGTTCGGGTTTGATAACTGCTAATTTAAAGGATTTAGGTACATAGTGTAGGGACCTTTAAATTTCTTGTTTTTGTGGATTTGTTAGCTTAAAAAGTTTATCACGATGTTGTAATTTAGTTCATTGTATATATTTAAAAGAACTTCATAAACCATAATCCTTTGGTGTTTCCCGCTAAAGATCTAGAGCCTATTTGTGTGTAAACCAATTGAACAATGTTTGGGGAGATGGACAGTCTTTTCGGCCAATCAGTTGTGTGGTTGGATTTTTGGGGAGGAGGCGAGGGAGAAGGAGAGAAGTAGTCTTGTCGCGTTGCAGTTAACTGACATGTTTGGAGATTTAGCATGTATATGCTGGCCCAGATATTGAGTTTAAACCATTAGATGATGTATATTTCTTCGAGCAAAAGTTTAGAGTGTATCTTGTAGAGTTTAAACCGTTGTTTCGGGAGTTTTTTTTTTTTTTCCCGAATGAGCATGTTAGTGTTTGTAACTTCGGTTAGCAAAGAAGTTTTCCATGGGCAAATTCTTTTGCTAGAGCCTACTATTTTCTCTGAACTGAACTGAGCTGAAGAAAGCGTCAACGACAGTTTCGCAGAGTGAACTGTTTTCCCTGTGGCGTCAAGGAGTCGCCATAACTGAACATTCAAGTACATCACGACTGGTTTGCCGGAGGAGCAGATTTCATCCCCGCCTGCATTAGGTAATGTGAGTGTTGCACTTTACTTTACTGAGGACACAAGGAGTGCCAAGACTGAACGTTGAAGGGAGGTTTGTGGATTTTTGTCCTTTTTCTTCTTTTTCTGAGCCACTTGTCTGCGGTGAGACTTCATGTACACCACCGAATGGGCCCCAACTTTGTTCGGAGTTCATATAAATTAGCGAGAATATCTCCGGAGATTTAAGGTTATATTAAGGTTTACTGTGTATAAAATTATTCTGGTGAATGTTTATTATATTTTCTTTACTTATTCTTACTATTGGTTTGGTTTGAATTTGAGTCTCATTGGAGTAAATTGCCACCAGGGGCAGACCTTTTTCCATATTGAATTATTCCACCATTTTGGGATAAAGGATATTCATTAGTAGAAGGATTTGTTTTCTGTACAT
>JAQMYM010004248.1:0-14693 GCA_030014255.1 Parauchenoglanis ngamensis | reverse complement strand
CTCACTAACGCTCCTGTAGCTGCATGAACACGAATCCCCACAGCCGCGCTCCGACAGCTAGTGGGAAGCCGAACAGCGCGATATAACTGCACAGGGGAATACATCTGGGACGGGATGTTAAACACACTCACACAGGTGTGATGGTCAGGGGTGCACAAACTTTTGGCTATGTAGTGTGTATAATATCATTAAATTAACAATGTTTTTGCATTGATAAATGGAGACAAGTTCTCTTAGGCTAGAGTTGTTTCTAAAGGAGTTTGTGTGTGACAGCCGCGGGGCTTCTGACATGGAAACTCACCACCGCTATACATTCCTGAACAGCAAGAGCAAAAATGTAAGAGATTACAGGAATCAGGAATGAGCCGAGCTGCAGAGGCTCAGAGATGCTTCTACAGATTAGTACGAAATTTAACAAGACTTTAGACCATTTTAGTTAACAGGTTAACCTGCAGAAAAACTCGCCTGAATAGTCAGGAAAGAACTGGTAAGATTTTAGCAATGGTCTTTACGTCCACTAAACCTTATACTACACACACACACACACACACACGCACATGATAGCACTGGAATGTAAAATCAGACAGGTGAACTGGTTTGGTCAGTATGCTTTTACTAGTTGTCACAGATTGAAGGGGAGAACACGTTGTACACAGACGGTCCGAAGATAAAGACGAGAGGATCAACGTGAGAGCAAGAGATTAAAGCATAATCACCAAGCAGGAATGACTCGCTGGAGGAGAGGAAGAAAATTGTGGTAAGTTCCACAATAATAAATACAAAGGATTTGTGTAGAAGCTACAAATTAATCCTGTAACACATTCAGTTTGGAGATCAGTTTGGTTGTCGCGTTGCTGCATTTAAAATGACAAAATGCTGTAAAATTCTTATTAACATCAGAGGGTCCTGGGAAAACTTTACTGACACATGACTACTAATCCAAAGTGTCAGCACCTTGTGTTTTACGCCTGATCTGCAAAACCGCAGAAAACCCATCAGATGACCACTCTTTTGGATCATGATCTTGGTTGAGAATTTACTATTAAAGTCTTAAAGTCTCCTCTGCATTCTCTGGTTTCCTCCCACCTCCTAAATACCGTGCTGTTCTCTTGTTGTAAACACTGGGCCTCATTTATCAAACAACGCGTGAGCTAATTTACTCCTAAATCAGTCGCGAGAAATGTGTTCATGAAAAACCAGTTAGTTAGAAAAACGTGAGTTTGTACGTTTCCGCAGGAGGACACGCACTGATGTGGGCTTCAGCAGAGCTTTAAAATGTTAATGAGCTGCTGTGGGTTATATACTGCTTACACCAACAGCCTTACATCACCTACGTAAGGTGCACTCAGACATGTTTATATGTACAGGGAAATTAATATGTTTCTTAAATTTTCAAGGTGTTTACATGTGAAGGCTTGAACTTCATCAGCACTGCTTAAGGTTGGGGATTTGGGACGCACGACTTCACTTCCTGTCACTATGACATGTTAAATCATTAGTTACTTATTGTTATCAGTAACAGGACAGGTTAACCTCTTGTTTAATGCTGACCACACCCCCTTATATGATGTCACATGAATGACGTCATGTTAATATTAAGCATTTCCACTTTAAAGGTTTAGTAACAAAAGTTTAAGTCTCCTAATTTCAGTTCCACACATTTTAATGAACATATTGCGGTACCTGAAATAAAGCAAATCCAAAACAAATCCAGACAAATAAGACTGCCATTTGATGAAGATAAAAGTAATGGCACCCTATAAGAGGAGGAGGAGTTAGAGTGTGTTGATGGTAGCTGATGCGCTGCCGTGGCTGAGCTGCGTTACAGGAAGGTTGTTCTTTCTACATTCAGTCACCATTTTGTCATTTTTATTTTCTCTCTTTATGGGGTTTTGTGGGCGTGGCTAAAGGTTAACCAGCTGTGCCCTGAACATGCCAGGTAATTTTCAGCTTTTTGCTGTTTATCAACACATGATACATGACTGAAGAATATCAGTGAACGTTTAGTTTTTTAGTGAATTTTGTCTCACTACAACTGTTTTTTTTATTAATCATATTCACTGGGTCATTATAGTACGTACAGGATATGTATTGTTTAATCATCAAGTATTTGTATATGTACATATAAAATATTATGTATAAATAGTATTTCTTTTTTTAATGTGATTTATTAGATCAGGATGCTGCAGTTTATTTAGCGTGATGAACCAACACTGAAATAACAGCCGGTGTACCAAACTGTCAGGCTGTTTAATGAATTTCTTTTTCTTCCTTTAAAGACGTAAATGGATATTCCTGAAGCCACTGTACCTGCTGTCGGTTTCACGTGTCCACCTCCCTCATATACCGAAGCTATTCAGGGTCTTCGGCCATCAACACCACCTCCTACTTATGGGGAAGCAGGTGAGTGTGAGGCGTCCTGCAGCTCGACACGTTACTCCGCATCGCTCCGAGATAACGATGGATTGGCTATTTTAAAATCTTTTTTCTGTGTGCATCCGCCGCCCATATTTCCCAACAAATTTATAATTGGTTCTAGAATATAAACAAAAACAAGAAGGTGGCAATAAATGTAAAAAAAATAATAATTTTAGAACCAATTATAAATGTGTTGGGAAATATGGGAACATAGCCGGAATTGCCATGGCTGAAATGCTCCATGTTGGAGAGGCACATCACGCACGCAAAGGAAAAGCCAATCGTAATCACAGGGGCGGGGCTAATTAGCATATCTAATAAACCTTTAGAGTGCAACATTTTAGATTTGACATTTAACATTAATATTTAGCATTAAACATTTAGATTTCGCAATAAAGATTTAGATTTAGCATTAAACATATACATTTAACATATAGCCTAAAATGTTTAGAAATTTAACGTGTAACATTTACACAGCATGAACAGTTTAACACTGTTTTTTTAATTAATTTATCTCTAAACGCATGAAAATTGTGCTAAATGATTTTTACAAACGGCGCCCCATAGCCACATTCCCCGTTTTAAACTTACACATCCAGGTTATTGGAATTCTTCCCCCTGAAAATATTCCTAGTTGATGTTTATTAGACTTTTGTTGCTATATCACATTATAGGTGGAAAAAGACCTGACATCTGTATTAAATAACAAACACACCCGTGTCGGAGTATTTACAGTATACTTACAGTATTCCTGCTCACTGTAATTACCGAGGCTCGGTTTCACCGGAACAGTGTGTCATGGCAGGAATATAGCTTATATCTCTCTATATAAGCATAAATCTATCATTAATATAAAAACATAAATATAAATAATTAATATAAACACTTAGATTCATGCTGTTATAAGAAAATAATAAACCACAGGGTGCCTGTTACCCTCCTGAAGTTGGTTATTTTCCTGTAACAGTGCGTCCCCCAGTGGGTTATTCCTCTTTCTCTTTCCTCTTTCCTTTGGGAACCCTTACAGTTCCAGCTTTACCGCTGACTGTTACACAGCGCTCATACTGGAGACTCCTTCATACAGGATACACTTAAAACTGTAAGATCGAATCTGATTTTTATTTGTAGTGGGAGTCCCGCCTCTGCAACTGGACAATGCAGCGTCTCCTTATCCAATCCTCAGCATTTCCACAGCGGTCACACCCGTACATCACACACAGCGAGGTCAGTGACTCTGTTTTTACCTGCTAAATTATTGACATTGCCAATATAAAACTATATTTACTGTTATTCAGTATAATTTGGTTTCACTCAGAATGGCTTTACAACCGAGTAGCCACATGAAGATACTACAGTAACACCGAGCTCAGACATTTCCCCTCCAAAACACCAGGGGGCGCCCTCACACCAAGTTTGAACCACTTCCTTGTTTACTCTATAAAACGCACGTGGACTCGCACTACACTGCAGTTTGTGTTGTAAAGCTTGTACGCTCTGAGCTGGTGTTATATTGGACAGCTGTTTTGTGTATGAAAACAGCTGCCGTGTTTATCGTCTCCGCCTTTGTACAATCTTTACAGTCGTTCCAATCTTACGATGTCTGCTCTTACACTTTCCCTTTGACTGCCGTAGCCTGCTGTTTTGTGAAAATATGATTTTAATAATCTGCTTTAAAACTAGGCCTTAGCAGCTGCTGACTATTTTTAAACGACCACAAAAACCCTTGTTCCAAATCCTGCTCAAATTAGCGTGCAATACCGTAACCATGGCAACCCTGACTATACAGACAAAGCTTGAGGTCTTACAAACGTTTTCGTCTGCATCCTGACGAGTCTGGTGTACTCTGCCCCTCAGTGTCTCAGCCTCCACCCCATCAGGTGACTCCACAGCAGCTGGGTGGAACCCTGGGTGATGCTCCCACTGTGATTATCTGCCCTCACTGCCAGCGCCAAATCACCACCAGCGTGCTTTATAGACCTGGAAATGCAGCATGGGCCATGTGCTTTCTGCTCACACTGTTTGGGTAAGACAACACCAGACTAACTGCAGTTCAGTGAGTCACATGAGCGCGTGAGACATGCAGGTTGTCCAGCTTAAAGACTAGTTACTGTTCAGACTCCGTTAGTGACTTGATTTACAGTACTCACAATACACCACCACAGCCCGGTGCATATCACACTGCAGCGTAGTGATTCTGGTCGTGACGCTTACATGACTCAGGGCTTGAAATTACTTAGTTTAATAAGTGATTATCATTGCTGTAATTAATTAATGAGAAAAACACTGATGGACGTTTACTTTTTTTTCAGTTTCATCTGTGGATTTTGCTTAATTCCCTGCTGCATGAGAGAATTCCAGGATGCTCATCATTCATGTCCTGCCTGTAAAAGATTCTTAGGGATACATGTTCGCTAACACACACACACACACACACACACACACACACACACACACACACACACACTGTAGCTAATTTATGATATCTGCTCTGCTACTTTACTAATTACGGCTCAGTGTCATGTGACATATACAATAAATAATCAGCTGTACTGTATGTGTGTTACATTAATTATTATTAACATTCATTATTGTACATGTTTAAATAATGAGCCTCGGTTGTTGTTGTGTTGTGTTTTGGTGTTTGCTGAATGATGGACTGATGTGAAAACGCTGTATTAATAACACGCTTTTTATGCACTGCATTGTGACTTGTGTCTGAAACGTCCTGCATATAAAGAAACTTCACACAAAGCTCACATTTTACTCCAAACTCTACATTTCTTCACTTCCTGTTATAGATTTCATTGTGCTACTGCAGTAAATGGTGTATTTGTACATAAACATAAACATGTGCAGTTTTTGTTGTACAGTGTCTAAAGGCCCAAGTCTAAAAAACTACACTACACACCCTGATACACAGCTCATTTTTCAACTCTGAATATAAGAACAGCTTTTAACCATTTAAAAATCCACCTCAAGCAACAGATCATGTTTACAGTGCTGCATTTTGCTCTTAAACGAGTAACAGAGTTTAGTTTATTAGCATGGGATTAGCAAACACAACATTTGGTTAACTAGGATTCATGCTAATGCTATGACAACATGAATTTATTTCAAATTATTTACTTATTATTCTTTTTTTTCCAATTAATAGATTACTTTCAATCTATAATTTCCATAAATTATATATCCTTTTCAATATCACTGAATGATTAAAGAATTTAATTAAAAAACTGAATTTTCTTCTTCCATGGATCTTCACTAAATGTAAATAATGTAATTACCTGCAGTTATATTGTATATATTTTATAGGGTGAATGTGTTCAGGTAACAGGGTTGAGTACTTTTTTTTTCATCACCATGACACATGGTCAGGATTTTTCAAGCAAGATATGTTAAATGGATTCATATGTTAATATCAAAATATTGTAATGATTATACATGTCAATAATAAAACCATGCTGCACATGTAAACATGATAAACATGTGAAGAGCACGGTGTTTTTCTGGATTGCAGTACATCGTCTTCACCAGCAGATGTCACTCAGAAGCACTGTGTTTCGATTAGTGGGACATTTTTCAAACAACTATCCAAAAAGGCTCAAAGTGCTGACACTATAGATGAACAGAAGCTGAGTTCATGTATAAGTATAAAACCATTAATACATAATATATAATCCTTAACACTCCAGCTATTTGGCATACATAAATTAACACTATATTGGGAATCCTAATAAATCATAGCCTAAAAGTGTATTATCTCTGTTCATCATGCCCCTGCCAGGAACATTATCAGAAGCCAAGATCCACAGTATATTATTCCAGTATTTTTCATTGCATCCTGATGACGGTTTATTAGGTGAAGAACTGATTGAGCAACTGCTTTGTTAGTGCCATTAATTCCAGGCATGATATTTAGGGAAGGTTGAAGATAATCTCCTCACGTGATGCATGCGTCCAATTTGTGTAAAGTCTTTGTGATTACGTGTGTGTAAGTTCTGAGCTTTATTCCAGTATGTGCCTAGTCGTGTCTCTATATCCTTCCTTGCTTTCCTGTGATTTGGGCTGTGTTTAGCCCTCTCTGTGTTTTGACTCTTCTGGCCTAGATTGGATTGTGTATTGTGGATTATATACTGTTATTAATAAACTCCACAAATGAAGACTAACCTTCTCCTGACCCCCCCAAGTGCTAGATGGTATTTTTTTATGTGCTTTGAAGATGAGGGAACACGATTTGGGTGTTAGGAGAGGAACAATTGGGTACTTGCTGCATGGGATGGATTCATGACACAGGCACTATGTAATGCTAGTGTCTAGATACAGTTATATTCATTTATTAATCAGCAGTTTGCTGTACTGTTGAGCATTACTACTAGTTTGGATACCAAACAAAGCCTAGGTGAATGCAGCAGTGAGACATCCCACTTTTTCATCTGCCGCTTTTTCATTACAGCAGGTTCTGTTTCTACAGCTGAAATGTATAGATGAGGCTGGAGAATTATGACTTAGACAAGCAAACAGACTTTAGCATAATATGCGTGACAGCATAGTGCTTTGCTACACTGAGCGAGGGTGTGGTATATTTCCAAAATGGGCTTCAGAAATGGAAGAGAGTCAAACCCTCTTAGAGTAAACACAATGCCAAAGTAGTATTTTCCTAACTTCAGGCACAAGATTAAATATCATGTTCTGTTTTTTGCAGCCTGGACGTTTTGTTCTTGTCTTTGTGGATGTTAGTTTATCTCAACTGACTTGAATATGACATGTTACTTTAACTTCAGAGACCAAAAAAAATATTATACAAATCCACTCTGTATTTGTTGTTGTGTTAATTTTTCTTAGTGAAGTCATCAGAACCAATTCAGCAAACATGCAGTTTACACATATTAAAACATGTAAAAAGTAAAACCATTATACAGTATATAAATTATATACAGTATATACATTATTATACATAATGACAATAGTACTCCAGATGACTCCAGATTATTGTGTCTCTCATCAGTCACATTTGTCTTTTATTGTAGGTATTAAAACCAGAAAGATGAGAACTTCATTAAACAAGTAAGTGGTAAAGAAAATAAAAGATGAGGAATGGTAATTTTCCAGGGAGCAGACATTGGAGAGCAGAATATACGGAAGAGCAGGCCAGGTGGGTGATGCTCTTAACAGTCATCAGGTGACGCTGAGGACTGGAGGCCTGGTTTCCATAGCAACACGAGGATGCCCAGCATCTCCAACAGGTCATCCTGCAGCTGAGTTTTTGGCTGGTCCTTAAATTCCAATAATGTTTGATGTTGGTAGACATGAACACCATTTGTTTTGCTGTCCATATGCATATGCCATATGCACCATTTTGGATCCAGAGTGGTCACTCCATGCTACTGCCGCACTGCCATCTTGGTTCTTAAGTAGTTCCTACTTAATCCTTATAAGACAGAAGTACTAGTACTAGGACCACATGCAGCTAGAAATAAGCTTTCTGATTACAAAGTAACTCTGGATGGCATTTCTGTTTCACCATGTGCAGAAGTAAAAGCCCTTGACATGATTATTGACTCCAGTCTTTCATTATTATCAGCTTAAGTAGATAATATTACTAGGACACATAATATTACTTCATCTCTGAAACATTGCTAAGATAAGAAATATGATGACACTGCATGCAGTGCAGTAAAACTAGCTCATACCTCTAGGTAAGTTACCTCATAGGTAGGTTCCAGTAGGTGCAAAAACAAGTTCCAGTTAGTCCAGAATGCAGCAGCGAGAGTCCTTACTAGAACAAGAAGATATGAACACATCACCCCTATCTTATCTATCATTGCATTCGCTTGCAATCAAATTTCATATTGATTTTAAAATACTCCACCACATCTAATTAGATCAGATGGTGAAGGCTAATTGTTGGTTCCTCGAATAGTGAAGGCTACAGCAGGGGGCACATCTTTCACTTACAAAGACCCTCAGTTATGGAACAGCCTTCCAGTTAGTGTTCAGGATTCAGATACAGTCTCAGTGTTGTAGTCTCGACTGGAATTTTTTTTTTTTTGTCAAACCTTTTGTTAATAACCTTCTACTAGGTAAAGGAGCAGATCCGGAGGGTTCTCAGGTGTAGAAAGTTTTGGTAAACTGGGATGTTTGGATGCTGTCGGCACCCACTCTCGCACGTTCACTCAGGTGTGTTGACGGTGGAGCGGCTGGCCGCTTTATGTCCCAGGGCGCCCTCATGTCTGTGTTACCTGCTGGCTCTCCCTTTTAGTTATGCTGTCATAGCTAGCCCGGCCGGAGTTCCTGCTTGCACTCAGCGCACGATATACTCTGCTCTGTATCACTGTATCGCTCTCTCTCTCTCTCTCTCTCTCTCTGTCGAGCTGCACATGCTACTCCTGAGATACCAGTGATCCTGGCCCCTTCAGCTTTCTGGACCTGCCTGATCCATCTTGATGTCCTTCTTCAGGTTGGAGTTCCCATTAATTGGTTCCCCATATAGCCAGCCTACAAAAACACTTAGAAACCATGAAGATGGCTTTGAACTGCTGTTCATGCAAACAGTTTTGTTACAATGGCTTAGGCCTACATTTGCCATGATGAAGACTTCAATTGTCATAAGCAGTTTTGCACAGTTAGTCTCAATCAGTAAACAGTTGATAACTTCAAAATAATAGACTTCATCTTAACACTATAGTGAATTTCATGCTACACAATTGTACATTTTGATCATATAGGACTCAGTTATAGAAGGGAGTTATTTGTAAACCTGTGTCACCCAGATTCAGATGGGTTCCCTTTTGAGTATGGTTCCTCTAAGGATTTCTTCCTCATGTTGGTTCAGGGCTTGATAATTAGGGATAAATTTATAAAATCATATTTAAACATGAATATGTTTAAAAGAAACAAGACACATGGAGAAGTTATTCACTGTAAACCTGGCCTTATGAATTTTAAACAATTTATAACTGGACCTTATATACTTCTGTAAAGCTGCTTTGTGACAATGTCCATTGTTAAAAGCGCTATACAAATAAAATTGAATTGAATTGCTGTCCACTGATCTTTCGCTTTCTTCAACTTGGAACAGTGAGTACACAAACACCTGATAGACACTAATAGATGCACGGACTTCAACGGGTGTCTGTTAGCTCTGTGTCAGTGCTGTAAAGAAGATTTTCCTGCATGCTGCACCATTCACCAGAAAACATTTTGAGTTTAATGAATGAACAGCACAATACTGCAGTGAGATATTTCATCATTTGATTTGCTACACCAAGACTAATGAATAATATAGACACTGTGTTAAACATTTCACTGCTGCATTTTAATCAAATCTTAGGGGAAACTGGGTTTCCAATGTAATGTTAAAGCAATCACCACAGATAATAATATAGGAAAATTTATTTTTAAAATAATCATTATTAAAGTAATAATATAAGCGGTAAAGAGAATAACAAAAAAGATGAGATTTTCCAACTTCATTTATCTATTACAGATAAATATACTCTAATACAGTTTAATAATTGCATCTAATTAAATGAAAAAATTAAATGTTTTAAACATTTCTAAGTACATCTCTGTTAACATTGTGATTTGCTTAAACTAGCCCGTACTCTGTTGGAAACTAAACAAGACACATGGAAAAGTTATTCACTGTAAACCTGGTCTTCAACATAGTCATTGGCGAATCTGATGATATAAGTCATTGCCATGAGAATCAGAATATCCATGTTCAAGTCGTTGGTAATTTGCTCATGGTAGTTCAGCACAGGAAAGATGAAATTCATCGTGACTCCCAGTCTGTCACTGCACTCTTTCATCTAAGATAAATTGACACAACATGGCTTATACTTAAGGAAATGGGGTTAGGAGTCACATACACGCAATTGAATCTGTATTTCAAATAACTGCAAAGTTAAAGGTTAACATAAAATTGCATATGACTGTTAAAATGTTCTCTGGTGAGAGTAGATATGAGACCTAGTAAATAAAGGACAGGAGAGATGGCTGTTTCTGTTGTTCTCACCTTCTCTTTGATCTTTTTGCTGTTGTAGATCTTTGTCAGGTCCTTCTTAACTAGAGGACATGCTTCATCAACTAGTGTCATGATGACAACTTGAGGAATTTCTGTTGAATCACCAGAAACACAAACAATTTTCTCTAATATAGAATCTAGTTTTCATATTTAAGATGACTGACTATGGTAATACAACATTTGTTTTGCTACAATGTCTTAGTTGCCATGATAACTTTGACTTCAACTGCCATGAATTGCCAGACAAAAAGTCACCATCAGTGAACTGTTTATAACTTCAATAAAATAGACATCAAGTTAAAACTAAGTAAATTTCAATTGTACTTCTCTGACCATTTAACACACAGTTATAGAAGTGAGTTAGTTGTAATGGCACTTTCTGCTGTCATTTTGTCCTTGCCATTGTCACCACTGTATTGCTCATTAGGAATAGACTGATAAATTCATGTTTATCTTTATACCTGGAGTGTATAAATTTCTCTAAAGATGTTTTATGGCAATGTCCATTGTTAAAAGTGCTATACATGTAAAATTTAATTAAGCACATAGTAGTAATGGTCATGTATATAAGATAGATAGATTTTATTGATCCCCAAGGAGAATTTGGGTGCTACAGCAGCAATGGACATTGAGTACAGTAATTAAGTGCAAAAATACAGTCTCATTTTTTAGGGTGCAGAAAATTATGCCCAAAGGTTTGTGCACCCCTGCCCATCAGACCTTTATGTGCTGGTTGAAATCTCATTCCAGATTTGTTCCTCTTTGCGGTTATAATGAGTTCCAATCTGCTGTTCGGCTTCCCGCTAGATGTCGGAGCGTGGCTGTGGGGATTTGTGACCATTCAGTCACAAGAGCATTAGTGAGGTCAGGCGCTGATGTTGGGTTCCAGTTCATCCCAAAGGTGTTCAGTGGGGTTGAGGTCAGGGCTCTGTGCAGGACATTCGAGTTCTTCCACTTCAACCTTCACAAACGCTGTCCTCATGGAGCTGCTTTGTGCACAGGGGCATTGACAGGTTTGGGCCTCTTAGTTCCTTTGAAGGGAAACTGTAACGCTGCAGCACACAGAGACGCTCTGTACAACTGTGTGCTTCTGCCTTTGGTGTAACAGTTTTGGGAGGAAGCACATACGGGTGTGATGGTCAGGGGTGCACATACGTTTGGCCATATAGCGTATGTGAAAACTCACCTAAGTCA
This sequence comes from Parauchenoglanis ngamensis, assembly GCA_030014255.1. Classification (NCBI taxonomy): domain Eukaryota; kingdom Metazoa; phylum Chordata; class Actinopteri; order Siluriformes; family Auchenoglanididae; genus Parauchenoglanis; species Parauchenoglanis ngamensis. Next base: position 3,055 of record JAQMYM010004248.1, on the reverse strand, counting down.
CGTGCTTTTTCCCGAACAATTTTCATTTTTTGGATAACTTCATCACTGATGAGGGTGATTTTATCAGCTGGTAGAACACTCACAAGACAGTGCACTTTGTCTTTCAGGCTGGGATTATTGGTGTACTTTGGGTCGTCTTTCTCAATTGGTTTTATAGGGTTGAACTGAAAATGCAAAGATAGTCACAATAATTACTAATGAGGGGTGAGGAGGATCACCTCAGATTCCCTTAAAAAGAACATGAGATGGAAAATTACTTATCAAAGAAAGTGTAGTGTATATATATACAAATGGCAGATATATGTAAGTGCAGATATATCTGCATTATATATCTAACAAATTGCAATATATATCAAAATACCATGTTTATTAAAGCATATAATTCCTAAAACAAATTTTAAATGATTTAGTAACTACACTGAAAACTAGGGGGGAAGTGTATAGTTATAATAGTGAGGAATGTAAGTAACATTTAATAATAAGAGAAATATTATTATTGCTGAAAACACCAGGAAAGAAATAGGAAAAAAAATATTCCTATTTCGAGGCAGTCGAACAGACAACTGATCCTTGCCACACGTCACCAAAGGCACACCTGAGGCTTTTATCTAGTACTTGCATACACACAATTAAATCTAGTACAAATAAAGACTGAAAGAGCACTTGAGTCCCTGATATTGATCTACTCTGTGACTCTGTTGCCGGTCTCTTATGAGTTTCTTCCTGAGTTTACAGTAGGAATTTAAGGATTTTTGTTACGGGCTTTTTATTTCTTCACCCATCAAGTGTATAGTTTCTTTCTTTTGGTGTTTTTGCCCTCATGGTATTTTAGTTTCCTGCTTTAATGTCCAATAAGCATCTTCTGTCGCATTTAATATCTGCCTGCATTTGTGTTCCAAACCTCACTGTGACTTGACAGTAACTAAATATGGTATAACCAGGCTGTTTTCTTTGCAGACCTAGTCATGTATTCACATGTATTTATTTAAAATGTAAGTACTAGTAATACTAATAGTACACATTGTAGCCTTATGTGATGTAACATTATGCTCATTCTCTGGCCATTCTTGTCAAATAGAGTGACCTACAATGTAAGTGAGGGAATACCTTACCAAAAAGGTTGTCATTTGAGTGTAATAATACTATATGTATAATATCTCTGATATGCCTTATTATATGGAATACAAAATAATAATAATAATAATAATAATAATAATAATAATAATAACAATAATAATAATAATAATAATAATAATTAATGATGGGTTTGAACTTACAGTGTAGCCATTTTTCAAATGACCCAGTAATATACTTTTTATATCATCAATGTGCACTCCACTTCCAGTCTCTGTTTCCAGACCCATGATGTCAGTAAAGACAAATGGGTAGAATGATCGCGGGCCATCTCTCTTCAGTTTGTGAGTTTTAAACTGGACACAAAATAATTATATTTAGTTAAATACAACAGTTCCCTAAATATTAAATATGTTAGTAAATTAGATAAGTCAAAATCATTCCAAATAGACAGTGATGCTCCGAGAAATGATATCTAGGCTTGAGGCCACTGCAATAAATATTTTATTGTTTGGTTATTACCTTTACAGTGAAGCTGTGACCCAGACAAGCGGATGAATTGGTCGGTGCATCAGCAGTTATTTGTCCTTGGAGGGCGGTGCTGATGGAGTTTATAAAACTTGACTTTCCTGCCCCGATTGGGCCGTGAAGCAGAAGCTTAATCTCACGAATTTCTTCAGTGCTCGGCTGGAAATCCTTCAGTTTTTTCAGCATCTGACTCTTGTTATCTTCACTATTTAAGAAGAAACCCAACAGATTTTTGTACAATAAACAAATCAAGATCTATTAATTTAGTTATTAGTTTACAAAAATACAGTGTTGGTGTTGTTTTGCAGTGACTGGCAGTAGCATTGCTAAAAGTGAGTGACACAGCTATCAGTAACCGTAGCTAATGAACTTACACACCCACATTATGAAGGTATTATTGAAGCAAAACAACTGAGCACCTTTGACAGTGAAATTTGTAGAATATAGTCACACATTTTCTGATATCTCCAGTGTATACTTTGTTAACTAGTTTCCCTTTTGGGAAGCAAGAGGAACTAACCTAGCTACAAAAAAGGTATACCAATGTAGCTGACTAGTGGGCAATTTAAACTATAATTGAAAAGATTAGAAAACATACCATAAATATCAGATGCCATCTCTGCTGAGTCGGGAAGCTCTTCAAAGCTTTTTCTCCAATGTTATTTCTCAAAGCAATAAAACAAGTTTTTTTTAGAGGTTATTTCTCTTGTTTGGGCTCCAGGAGACAGGAGCCCAAACACGTTCATTTGGTTGGCCAAATAGCTCCTCTTATCTCTGAACAGTGCTCACTCCCTGGCTCTAAACTAATTCACTTTTGCTACTTATTTAACTGAGACGCAGTTCACAAGCAGTTGTAGATATTGACTTGTGTTTTTTCTAGAAAAATATCCAAGAAAAAAATATGAAATGCATTTGTAAGAAAATATTCTACAGATGTGCAACTTTCAAAGCATGAATTGCGAATGTTGTCCATGAATTCACATTGTTTGATAGGGTAATGCATATATAATAATGTGTTTTGCACCGTATTCACTGCAGCAACTATAGCAAAAATGTTTTTTATTTGTAATATGTAGAATAGGATTTCTGTACATTCACTGAAGAATTTGAGAAGGTGAAACTGTTGTGTTTGTGGGAGTTTGCAACTCCTAAAGTGTTCAATTTTTCTCTGTGATTTACATGTGAGAGTATTTCTACTCCTTCAACTATAGTTAGTATTTCCACTAATTTCAACTACAAATTCCACTGTCACAGGTGCTCAGCTATTTTGCTCCAATAATACTTTCACACCACATCCACACCCCTCCTCCCTGAAGGCACCCTCACCTAGTGTGGCCATAGTCCAACAACCAGTGTAGAGTTTTAGGAAAAAGCCTTTAGTACAGTATGCATTATTAGATACAATTCAATGATGTATATGGTCACGTGTAACAACTGCGTGTAGGCTTCAGAG
>JAQMYM010004247.1:0-14694 GCA_030014255.1 Parauchenoglanis ngamensis | reverse complement strand
CAGAGTCCACTCCTGTCATGGCTCCAGCCCAAGAAACAGAGGTCACAGAGCCCGCTCCTGTCACGGCTCCAGCTCAAGTCATTCAGTCTGCTCCTGTCATGGCTCCAGACCAGGTCACCGAGTGAGCTCCTGTCAATGCTCCAGCCCAAGTCATAGAGTCTGCTCCTGTCAAGGCTCCAGCCCAAGTCACTCAGTCTGCTCCTGTCACAGCTCCAGACCAAGTCACAGAGTCCACTCCTGTCACGGGACCAGCATAAGTCTAAGAGTATGCTCGTGACACGGTTCCAGCCCAAGTCAGAGAGGTCACAGAGTCTGCTCCTGTCATGGCTCCAGACAAAGTCAATGTGGTCACAGAGTACGCTCCTTCCACGGCTCCAGCCCAACTCACAGAGTCTGCTCCTGTCACGGCTCCAGCCCAAGTCACACAGTCTGCTCCTGTCACGGCTCCAGCCCAAGTCACAGAGTCTGCTCCTGTCACGGCTCCAGCCCAAGTAACAGAGGTCACTGAGTACGCTCTTGTCACGGCTCCAGCTCAAGACACTTAGACTGCTTCTGTCATGGCTCCAGACCAGGTCACAGAGTCCGCTCTTGTCACAGCTCCAGCCCAAGTCGAAGAGTATGCTCCTGTCATGACTAAAGTTCAAGTCACAGAGGTCACCGAGTCAGCTCCTGTTACTGCTCCTGCCCAAGTCATAGAGTCTGGTCCTGTCATGGCTACAGCCCAAATCGCTCAGTCCGCTCCTGTCACGGCTCCAGCCCAAGTCACAGAGTCCGCTCCTGTCACAGCTCCAGCCCAAGACACAGAGGTCACAGAATCTGCTCCTGTAATAACTCCAGCCCAAGTCACATAGGCCGTTCCTGTCATGGCTCCTGCCAAAGTCGCAGAGTCTGCTCCTGTCATTGGTCCAATCCAAGTCACAGAGGTCACAGAGTACTCTCTTGTCACAGCTCCAGCCCAAGCCACAGAGGTCACAGAGTCTGCTCCAGTCACAGCTTCAGCCCAAGTCACAGCGGTCACAGAGTCCACTTCTGCCAAGGCTCGAGCCCAAGTTACAGAGCCTGCTCCTGTCACGGCTCCAGCCCAAGCCACAGAGTCTGCTCCTGTCACGGCTCCAGCCCAAGTCACTCCGTCCGCTCCTTTTACGGCAAGTCACAGAGGTCAAAGAGTCTGCTCCTGTCACGCCTGCAGCCCAAGTCGCAGAGGTTGCTCCTGTCATGGCACCAGCCAAAGTCACTCCGTCCACTCCTGCCACGTCTCCAGCCCGAGTAACAGCGTCTGCTCCTGTGATGGCTCCAGCCCAAATTGCTGAGTCCGCTCATGTACCGGCTCCAGCCCAAGTCACTCAGTCCACTCCTGTCATGGCTCCTGCCCAAGTCACAGAGGTCACAGAGTCTGCTCCTGTCAAGGCTCCAGCCGATAGCACTCAGTCCGCTCCTGTCATGGCTCCAGACCAAGTCGGAGAGTCTGCTTCTGTCCTGGCTCCAGCCAAAGTCACAGAGGTCACAGAATCTGCTACTGTCATGGCACTAGCCCAAGTCGCAGAGTCCGCTCCTGTCACTGTTCCTGCCCAAGTCGAAGACTCCTCTCCTGTCATGGCTCCAGCCCAAGTCGAAGAGTTTGCTCCTGTCACGGCTCCAGCCCAAGTCACAGCAGTCACAGAGTCCGCTCCTGCCACAGCTGCAGCCCAAGTCACAGAGCCTGCTTCTGTCACGGCTCCAGCCCATGCCACAGAGTCTGCTCCTGTCATGGCTCCAGCCCAAGTCACTCAGTCCGCTCCTGTCACGGCTCCAGTCCAAGTCACTCGTTCTGCCCCTGCCACGGCTCCAGCCCAAGTCACAGAGTCTGCTACTGTCACTGATCCAGCCCAAGTCACTCCATCCACTCCTGCCACGGCTCCAGGCCAAGTCACAGAGACAGCTCCTGGCATAGCTCCAGACCAAGTCACAGAGTCCGCTCCTGTCACGGCTCCAGCCCAAGTCACAGAGGTCACAGAGTAAGCTCCTGTCCCGGCTTCAGCCCAAGTCACAGAGGTCACAGAGTCTGCTCCATACATTGCTCCAGCCCAAGTTGCAGAGGCCGCTCCTGTCACGGTTCGAGCCGAATTCGCAGAATCACTCTGTTATTTGGGCTGGAGCCATGTCAGGAGCGGCCTGACATGGCTCCAGCCCAAATCACAGAGTCTGCTCCTGTCACAGCTTCAGCACATGTCACTCCGTTCGCTCCAGTCACAGCTCCAGCCCAAGTCACAGCGGTCACAAAGTCCGCTCCTGCCATGGCTCCAGCCCAAGTCACAGAATCTGCTCCTGTCACGGCTCCAGCCCAAATCACAGAGTCCGCTCCTGTCACAGCTTCAGCACGTCACTCCGTTCGCTCCAGTCACGGCTCCAGCCCAGGTCGCAGAGTGCACTCCTGTCTCAGCTCCAGGCCAAGTAGCGGAGTCCGCTCCTGTCACGGCTCCAGCCCAAGTCGCTCAGTCATCTCCTGTCACAGCTCCAACAGCTCTGCCAAATGACATAAATAAGCTCCAGCCCCAAGTCACAGAGGTCACAGAATCTGCTCCTGTCACGGCTCTATCCCAAGTCACAGATGTCACAGAGTCTAGTTCTGTAATGGCACTAGCCCAAGTCGCAGAGTCCGCTCCTGTCAAGGCTCCAGCCCAAGTCAAAGAGTCAGCTCCTGTCATGGCTGCAGGCCAAGTCGAAGAGTCAGCTCGTGTCACGGCTCCAGCTCAAGTCACAGCGGTCACAGAGTCCACTCCTGCCATGGCTCCAGCCCATGTCACAGAGCCTACTCCTGTAACGGCTCCAGCCCAAATCACAGAGTGTGCTCCTGTCATGGCTCCAGCCCAAGTCCCTTTGTCTTCTCCTGCCACGTCTCCAGCCCAAGTCACTCAGTCTGCTCCTGTCACGGCTCCAGCCCAAGTCACAGAGGTCAAAGAGTCTGATCCTGCATTGGCTTCATACCAAGTCGAAGAGTCAGCTCCTTTCATGGCTCCAGCCCAAGTCGAAGAGTCTGCTCCTTTCACGGCTCCAGCCCAAGTCACAGCGGTCACAGAGTCCGCTCCTGCCACAACTTCAGCACATGTCACTCCGTTCGCTCCAGTCACGGCTCCAGCCCAGGTCGCAGAGTCCAATCCTGTCACGGCTCCAGGCCAAGTAGCAGAGTCCGCTCCTGTCACGGCTCCAGCCCCAAGTCACAGAGTCATGGTCCTGATGTCCTCTGCCAGCCTGTCGAGATTGGTCAGGCTAAGTGGCCGGTCTCTGAAGTTACGAATCTTCAAAGGCGGGCAGGCGGCGGGGGCCAATTCTCGTCCCCCAGGGGCCCCAGCGGGGTGGTGCCGGTGTCCTCGGGTCGGGGCAGGGGTGTCTTGGCTGGCTGTGTAGTTTGGCACCCGTGCGCAGAGGCGCTCGAGAGATGTCGAGCTCCAAAGGGACAGAGGGCCGGTCATTGCTTCGGTGGGGGTAGAAATCTCGCTTGTTTCCATCCCGTTTTATTTCTGCCCCCGACTGAGTGTGAGGCGAACCCGCGGGGCATAGAGGAGCTGCGTTGCCCATAGCGGAGTTGTGCGAAGCGGGGCAGGTGCCTACCCCAGGCAGGCCACGTGTTCCAATCTACCAGCGAGTGTGGGCTGCGACGTGATGGCGGCCTCACGGACGTACTGTCCGGAGACGTGAGAGGACCCCGTGACTGGGCGAATAAGTAGGGCCTCTGTCGCCTAGGATGTGAACTCCGGAAGCGTGAGCGTTCTAGTGCTTGGACCCCGTGTGTCGCTACTGCTTCCTGAAATCCCGATGGCACCCCTCTGACCCGCACCGGTCATGGGCGTACCTCCGCGCTGCGGGAAAACTGGCCGGCGAGACTGCCGACGGGCGCCGGGTTCCGACCGGATTCCGGCCGGGTGCCGGCAGGGCGCCCGAGGTTCTACCCTGCCGGGGAGCAAGGCGAGGGACTTTGACTTGCCGTGCACCCGGCCCCTGGGATAACCCTCAGGACTTTGCCATTTTCCCACGATCTTTCACCGCTTATACCAGGGGTCGGGAAGTTATACCGGGAGCCTGCACTCAACTCCGGCCAGCCACTCGCGACCAGATGGCAGCCCTCTGAGAAGCCTGGTATGCGAGTGTACCTCCAGGCAGGGGCGAAGCCTGAGAGGAGGCTGCAGGGAGGCCTCTGGGTCGGCCTAAACGGCCGCCTCACCCCCGCCAAGGGAATCCTGGTTTTCTGCCGGTTATCCAAGGGGCAGAGTAGCAAAACCAGGGGCGTGGACCGGACCCAGGGCCCGGAGGCATAGGTGGGCTCGTACCACTCCGCAAGACCTTTCCTGCGACCCTGGGCAAGCTCCCGTACGCCTTAGGGTCGTGGAGATACGGCCCGCGGGAGAAAGGCGAGTTTCGGCCTGATATTAGCCCCCCCCAGGGGGTGGGGCATGCATTCCCAACCCCGCCGGGAGGGTGTGCCCCTGGCCGCGGGGAGGTGGCCGACAAAGGTGCCACGTGACGGGCCCCGGCAGGCCATCGGCCCATTACTCATAACCTGATGGCACCCCTCTGAGCACCACCCTACATGAGTGTACCTCCAGGAAGGCCAAGGGGCGAGGGCTGAATTGTGTCCGACTGGAGGAATGGAATCATATGGAATCATGGGTCTCTCCCGATTATCCCAGGGGTCAGCCGGTTATCCCGCTGCCGGGACATTAGAAGTCAATAGCTCAAGAACGGCATGGCCGATCCTCACCAAACTTAAACGACCCCTTCAGCACGAAGGCCCGGACCGACCGGCAGCAGCCACGCTGGGGTACCTGGGAGCCGAGAAACGGCCCCCTGCCTGGGCACAAATTTAAAGATTCGTAACTTCACCGCCTGGCCACCTAGGCAAACCAAACTCAAGAGGTCGACAGAGGACCTCGAGGCACTTCCGCAGAGCTCTCACACACCCCGGTCCGACCTCGTTTGGGTACAATATTAAGTCCCACAACCAATCGGTTTCGGGGCCCGGGCCCTCCGCGTTCCACAGCCTCGTCCAGCTCCCGGAGACCTTTCCAACGAGCCTCCCCAAGCGCCTCTAGTCCTTTCCCAGACCGAGGTATTCGATGCGGAGCACGGGCAAAGCTGCCGCCCGAGGGACTTCCTGGGTCAGCCTGCTTGGACACCTCGCCTGCGCCTCGGTTCCTCCAGCTCTGATTCTAACCGCCACCGAAGCAATGACCGGCCCTATGTCCCTTTGGAGCTCGACGTCTCTTGAGCCACTCTGCGCACGGGCACCAATCTTCACAGCCAGCCCCAGCACCCCTGCCCCGACCCCAGGACACTGGCACAACCCCGCTGGGGCCCCTGGTGGCCGAGAAATGTCCCCCGCCACAGTCCCACCTTTGAAGATTCATAACTTCAGTCACTTAGCCTAACCAAACTCGACAGCCTGACAGAGGAGCTCGGGACACTTCCACAGAGCACTGGCACGCCCTGATCCGACCTCGTTCGGAAACTCTTTTAAGTCCCGCGACCCATCAGTTGCAGGGTGCAGGGTGCCCGCTGCATTCCACAGCCTCGTCCAGCACCCGGAGACCTTTCCGACGAGCCTCCCCACGCGCCTCTAGCCCTTTCATGGACCGAGGTATTCAACGCAGAGTTCGGGCAAAAGTGGCTGCCCGAGGGACCCCCCAGGTCAGCCTGCTCGGCTGCCTCGCCCGCGCCTCGGTTCCCCCAGCTCTGGTTCTACCCCCAAACGAAGCAATGACCGGCCCTCTGTCCCTTTGGAGCTCAACGTCTCCCGAGCCCTTCTGCGCACGGCTGCCAAATTTCCCAGCTAGCCCTACCACCCCTGCCCTGACCCCAGGACACCCGAACCCCCCGCTGGGGCCTCGGGGGGCCGAGAAACGGCCCCTGCCGCCGGCGCATGTTTGAAGATTCGTGACTTCGGCGCCCGGCCACTTAGCCTAACCAAACTCGACAGGCTGACAGAGGAGCTCGGTCCGCTTTTTAAGAGCCCTCGCACGCCCCGATCCGACCTCGTTCGGGTACACTTTTAAGTCCCGCAACCCATAGGTTGCAGGGCCCGTGGCTTGTCAGGGGCCGTGGGCCCGAGCCCGCCATGTTCCACAGAGTGGAACACAAAGGTGGCCCCCCGAGGGGCACCCCGGGACGGCCCTCTCAGCCGCCTCGCCTGCTCCTCGGTTCCTCCAGCTCTGGCTCTAACCCCCACCGAAGCAATGACCGGCCCTCTGTCCCTTTGGAGCTCGATGTCTCTCGAGCCCCTCTGCGCATGGGTGCCAAACTTCACAGCTTGCCTCGGCACCCCTGCCCCCCTGACCCGGCTCCAGCCCAAATCACCGAGTCTGCTCCTGTCACACCTCCAGCACAAGTCGCAGAGTCCGTTCTTGTCACGGCTCCAGCCCAAGTCACTCAGTCAGCTCCTGTCACGGCTCCAGCCCAGGTCACAGAGTCCTCTCCTGTCATGGCGCCAGGCCAAGTCGCAGAGTCCGTTTCTGTCACGGCTCCAGCCCAAGTCACTCAGTCAGCTGCTGTCACGGCTCCAGCCCAAGTCACAGAGTCCTCTCCTGTCACGGCTACAGGCTAAGTCACAAAGTCTGCTTTTGTCATGGCTCCAGTCCAAGTCACTCCGTCCGCTCCTGTCACGGCTCCAGCCCAAGTCACTCCATCCGCTCCTGCCACAGCTCCATCCCAAGTCACTCAGTCTGCTCCTGTCATGGCTACAGCCCATGTCACATAAGTTACAGAGTCCGCTTCTGACATGGCTCCAGCCCAAGTCACTCAGTCCGCTACTGTCATGGCTGCAGCCTAAGTTGAAGAGATCATAGAGTCTTTTCCTGTCATGGCTGCAGCCCAAGTCACAGAGTCTGCTCCTGTCATTGCTCCAGCCCAAGCCACAGAGTCTGCTCCTGCCACAGAGTCCGTTCCTGTCGTGGCTCCAGCCCAAGTCACTCAGTCAGATCCTGTCATGGCTACAGCCCAAGTCACAGAGGTCAAAGTGTCTGATCCTGCCACGGATCCAGACCAAGTCACAGAGTCCGTTCCTGTCATGGCTCCATACCAAGTCACAGAGTCCGCACCTGCTACAGCTCCAGCCCAAGTGACAGAATCTGCTCCTGTCATGGCTCCAGTCCAAGTCACTCTGTCCGCTCCTGGCACGGCTCCAGCCCAAGTGACAGAATCTGCTCCTGACACAGCTCCAGCCCAAATCACAGAGTCCGCTCCTGTCACAGCTCCAGCCCACCAAACTCAGTCTGCTCCTGCCACGGCTCCAGCCCAAGTCACAGAGTCTGCTCCGGTCACGGCTACAGCCCAAGTCACAGAGTATGCTCCTGTCATGGCTCCATCCCAAGTCACAGATGTCACAGAGTCCGCTTCTGTAATGGCACTAGCCCAAGTCGCAGAGTCCTCTCCTGTCACGGCTCCAGCCCAAGTAGAGAAGTCAGCTCATTTCATGGCTGCAGCCCAAGTCACAGCGGCCACAGAGTCCGCTCCTGCCAAGGCTCCAGCCCAAGTCACAGAGCCTGCTCCTGTCACGGCTCCAGCCCAAGTGACAGAGTCTGCTCCTGTCATGGTTCCAGCCGAAGTCACTTTGTCTGCTCCTGTCATGGCTCCAGCCCAAGTCACTCAGTCTGCTCCTGTCACGGCTCCAGCCCAAGTCACAGAAGTCACAGAGTTTGCTCCTTTCACGGATCCAGCCCAAATCACAGAGTTTGCTCCTGTCTTGACTCCAGCCCAAGTCACAGAAGTCAAAGAGTCTGCTCCTTTCATGGCTCCAGCCCAAATCACAGTGGTCACAGACTCCACTCCTGCCAAGGCTCCAGCCCAAGCCACAGAGTTTGCTCCTCCCACAGCTTCAGCCAAAGTCACTCCGTCTGCTCCTGTCAAGGCTCCTGCCAAGTCACAGAGGACACAGAGTCAGCTCCTGTCACAGTTCCATCCCAAGTTACAGACTCCGCTCCTGTTACGGTTCCAGCCCAAATCACAGAGTTTGCTCATGTCATGGATCCAGCCCATGTCACAGAGGTCACAGAGTCTGCTCCTGTCACAGCTTCAGCCCACGTCACTATGGTCACAGAGTCCGCTCCTGCCACGGCTCCCGCCCAAGTCACAAAGTCTGCTTCTGTCATGGCTCCGGCCCAAGTCACTCCTTATGCTCCTGTCATGGCTCCAACCCAAGTCACAGAGTCAGCTCCTGTCATGGCTCCAGCCCAAGTCCCTCCTTCCGCTCCTGTCACGGCTCCAGGCCAAGTCACACAGTCTGCCCCGTCACAGCTCCAGCCCTATTCACAGAGGTCACAGAGTCCACTCCTGATAAGGCTCCAGCCCAAGTCACAGACCCTGCTCCTGTCATGGCTTTAGCCCAAGCCACAGAGTTTGCTCCTGCCACAGCTTCAGCCCAAGTCACTCTGTCTGCCCCTGTCACGGCTCTAGCCAAGTCACAGAGGACACAGAGTCAGCTCCTGTCACAGCTCCATCCCAAGTCACAGACTCTGGTCCTGTTACGGTTCCTGCCCAAAACACAGAGATTGCACCTGTCATGGCTCCAGCCCAAGTCCCTCCTTCCGCTCGTGGCACGGCTCCAGCCCAAGTCACTCAGTCTGCTCCTGCCACAGCTCCAGCCCAAGTCACAGAGTCTGCTCCTGTCACGGCTACAGCCCAAGTCACAGAGTATGCTCCTGTCATGGCTCCATCCCGAGTCACAGATGTCACAGAGTCTGCTTCTGTAATGGCATTAGCCCACGTCGCAGAGTCCGCTCCTGTCACGGCTCCAGCCAAAGTAGAGAAGTCAGCTCATTTCAAGGCTGCAGCCCAAGTGGAAGAGTCTGCTCCTGTCATTGCTCCTTCCCAAGTCACAGCGGTCACAGAGTCAGCTCCTGCCAAGGCTCCAGCCCAAGTCACAGAGCCTGCTCCTGTCATGGCTCCAGACGAAGTGACAGAGTCTGCTCCTGTCATGGCTCCAGCCGAAGTTACTTTGTCTGCTCCTGTCACGGCTCCATCCCAAGTCACTCAGTCTGCTCCTGTCACGGCTCGAGTGTAAGTCACAGAAGTCACAGAGTCTGCTCCTTTCATGGCTCCAGCCCAAGTCACAGTGGTCACAGAGTCCACTCCTGCCCAGGCTCCAGCCCAAGTAACTCAGTAATCTCCTGTCACGGCTACATCAGGAGTTTCAGAAGTCACAGAGTTTGCTCCTGCTACAGCTCCAGACCAAGTGACAGAGTCTGCTGCTGTCACAGCTCCAGCCCAAGTCACTCCGTCCGCTCCTGTCATGGCTCCAGCCCAAGTCACAGAAGTCACAGAGTCTGCTCGTTTCACGGCTCCAGCCCAAGTCACAGCGGTCACAGGGTCCACTCCTGCCAAGGCTCCAGCCCAAGTCACAGAGCATGCTCCTGTCATGGCTCCAGCCCAAGCAACAGATTTTGCTCGTGTCATGGACCCAGCCCAAGTCACTCCATCCGCTCCTGTCACAGCTCCAGCCCAAGTCACCTAGGTCACAGTGTCCGCTCCGTTCACTGTTCTAGGACATGTCACAGAGGTCACAGAGTCTGCTCCTGTCACAGCTTCAGCCCACGTCACTATGGTCACAGAGTCCGCTCCTGCCACGGCTCCCGCCCAAGTCACAAAGTCTGCTTCTGTCATGGCTCCGGCCCAAGTCACTCCTTATGCTCCTGTCATGGCTCCAACCCAAGTCACAGAGTCAGCTCCTGTCATGGCTCCAGCCCAAGTCCCTCCTTCCGCTCCTGTCACGGCTCCAGGCCAAGTCACACAGTCTGCCCCGTCACAGCTCCAGCCCTATTCACAGAGGTCACAGAGTCCACTCCTGATAAGGCTCCAGCCCAAGTCACAGACCCTGCTCCTGTCATGGCTTTAGCCCAAGCCACAGAGTTTGCTCCTGCCACAGCTTCAGCCCAAGTCACTCTGTCTGCCCCTGTCACGGCTCTAGCCAAGTCACAGAGGACACAGAGTCAGCTCCTGTCACAGCTCCATCCCAAGTCACAGACTCTGGTCCTGTTACGGTTCCTGCCCAAAACACAGAGATTGCACCTGTCATGGCTCCAGCCCAAGTCCCTCCTTCCGCTCGTGGCACGGCTCCAGCCCAAGTCACTCAGTCTGCTCCTGCCACAGCTCCAGCCCAAGTCACAGAGTCTGCTCCTGTCACGGCTACAGCCCAAGTCACAGAGTATGCTCCTGTCATGGCTCCATCCCGAGTCACAGATGTCACAGAGTCTGCTTCTGTAATGGCATTAGCCCAAGTCGTAAAGTCCGCTCCTGTCACGGCTCCAGCCAAAGTAGAGAAGTCAGCTCATTTCATGGCTGCAGCCCAAGTGGGATAGTCTGCTCCTGTCATTGCTCCTTCCCATGTCACAGCGGTCACAGAGTCAGCTCCTGCCAAGGCTCCAGCCCAAGTCACAGCGCCTGCTCCTGTCACGGCTCCAGCCGAAGTGACAGAGTCTGCTCCTTTCATGGCTCCAGCCGAAGTCACTTTGTCTCCTCCTGTCACGGCTCCATCCCAAGTCACTCAGTCTGCTCCTGTCACGGCTCCAGCGCAAGTCACAGTAGTTACAGAGTCTGCTCCTTTCACGGCTCCGGCCCAAGTCACAGTGGTCACAGAGTCCACTCCTGCCCAGGCTCCAGCCCAAGTAACTCAGTCATCTCCTGTCACGGCTACATCAGAAGTTTCAGAGGTCACAGAGTTTGCTCCTGCTATGGCTCCAGACCAAGTGACAGAGTCTGCTGCTGTCACGGCTCCAGACCAAGTCACAGAGTCTGCTCCTCTCAGAACTCCATACCAAGTCGCAGAGTCGGCTCCTACCACAGCTCCAGCCCAAGTCACTCAGTCATCTCCTGTCACGGCTACTGACCAAGTTACAGAGGTCACAGAGTCCGCTCCTGCTACGGCTCCAGACCAAGTGACAGAGTCTGCTGCTGTCACGGCTCCAGACCAAGTCACAGAGTCTGCTCCTGTCACAGCTCAAGCCAAAGTCACTCCGTCCGCTCCTGTCACGGCTCCAGCCCAAGTCACTCCATCTGCTCCTGTCATGGCTCCAGCCCAAGTCACAGAAGTCACAGAGTCTGCTCGTTTCACGGTTCCAGCCCAAGTCAGAGCGGTCACAGGGTCCACGCCTGCCAAGGCTCCAGCCCAAGTCACAGAGACTGCTCCTGTCATGGCTCCAGCCCAAGCCATGGAGTCTGCTCGTGTCATGGCTCCAGCCCAAGTCACTCCGTCCGCTCATGTCACAGCTCCAGCCCAAGTCACCGAGGTCACAGTGTCCGCTCCGGTCACTGTTCCAGGACATGTCACAGAGGTTTCAGAGTCTGCTACAGTCATGGCTCCACCCAAAGTCGCAGAGGCCGCTCCTGTCATGGCTCCAGCTCAAGTCAAAGAGGTCATAGTGTATGCATCTATCATCGCACTAGCCCAAGTCAAAGAGTCAGCTCCTGTCATGGCTCCAGCCCAAGTCGAAGAGTTTGCTCCTGTCACGGCTCCAGCCCAAGTCACAGCGGTCACAGAGACCACTCCTGCCAAGGCTCCAGCACATGTCACAGAGCCTGCTCCTGTCCCAGCTCCATACCAAGTCGCAGACTCCGCTCCTGCCACAGCTCCAGCCCAAGAAACTCATTCAGCTCCTGTTACGGCTCCAGCCCAAGTCACAGCGGTAACAGAGACCGCTACTGCCAAGGCTCCAGCCCAAGTCACAGAGCCTGCTCCTGTCCCAGCTCCTTACCAAGTCGCAGAGTCCGCTCCTGCCACAGCTCCAGCCCAAGACACTCAGTCAGCTCCTGTCATGGCTCCAGCCCAAGCCACAGAGTCTGCTCCTGCCACAGTTCCAGCCCAAGTCACTCCATCTGCTCCCATCACGGCTCCAGCCCAAGTCACAGAGGTCACAGAGTCTGCACCTGTCACAGCTTCAGCCCACGACACTATGGTCAGAGAGTCCGCTCCTGCCACGGCTCCTGCCCAAGTCACAGAGTCTGCTCCTGTCATGGCTCCAGCCCAAGTCACTCCATCCGCTCCTGCAACAGCTCCAGCCCAAGTCACTCAGTCTGCTACTGTTATGGGTCCAGCCCAAGTCACAGAATTCACAGGGTCCGCTACTGTCACGCCTATAGCCCAAGTCACTCAGTCCTCTACTGTCACGGCTCCAGCCCGAGTCGAAGAGGTCATAGGGTCTGCTCCTGTCATGGCCTCAGCCCAAGTCCCTCCTTCAGCTCGTGTCATGGCTCCAGCCCAAGACACAGATTCTGATCTTGCAGCAGCTCAAGCCCAAGTCACTCCTGTCACGGCTCCAGCCAAGTCACAGAGTCCTCTCCTGTCACGGCTCCAGCCCAAGTTGAAGAGTCTGCTCCTGTCACGGCTCCAGCCCAAGTCGAAGAGTCTGCTCCTGTCACAGCTTCAGCCCACGTCACTATGGTCACAGAGTTCGCTCCTACCATGGCTCCAGCCCAAGTCACATAGTCTTCTCATGTCATTGCTCCAGCCCAAGTCCCTCCTTCTTCTCCTGTCACGGCTCCAGCCCAAGTTACTTAGTCTGCCCTTGTCACGGTTCCAGCCCAAGTCACAGATGTCAAAGAGTCTGCTCCAGTCACGGCTCCAACCCAAGTCGAATAGTCTGCTCCAGTCACGGCTCCAGCCAAAGTCACATTTGTCACATAGTCCGCTCCTGCCAAGGCTCCAGCCCAAGTTACAGAGCCTGCACCTGTCACAGCTCCATACCAAGTCGCAGAGTCCGCTCCTGCCACAGCTCCAGCCCAAGTCACACAGTCATCTCCTGTCACGTCTACAGCCCAAGTCACAGAGGTCTCAGATTCTGCTCCTGCTACGGCACCAGACCAAGTAACAGAGTCTGCTCCTGAAACAGCTCCAGCCCAAGTCACTCCGTCCGCTCCTGTCAAGGCTCCAGCACAAGTCACTCCATCTGCTCCTGTCATGGCACCAGCCCAAGTCACAGTAGTCACAGAGTCTGCTCCTTTCACGGCTCCAGCCCAAGTCACAGCGGTCACAGAGTCCAGTCCTGCCACGGCTCCAGCCCAAGTCACAGAGTCTGCTCCTGTCATGGTTCCAGCCCATGTCACTCCTTCCGCTCCTGTCACGACTCCAGCCCAAGTCACTCAGTCTGCCCCTGTCACAGCTCCAGCCCTAGTCACAGAGGTCAAAGAGTCCGCTCCTGTCACGGTTCCAGCCCAAATCACAGAGTTTGCTCCTGTCATGGCTCCAGCCCAAGTCACAGAAGTCACAGAGTCCACTCCTGTCAAGGCTCCAGCCCAAGTCACAGAGCCTGCTCCTGTCATGGCTCCAGCCCAAGCCACAGAGTTTGATCCTGCCACAGCTTCAGCCCAAGTCACTCCGTCTGCTTCTGTCATGGCTCCAGCCAAGTCACAGAGGACACAGAGTCAGCTCCTGTCACAGCTCCATCCTAAGTCACAGACTCCGCTCCTGTTACGGTTCCAGCCCAAATAACAGAGTTTGCTCCTGTCATGGCTCCAGCCCAAGTCACAGAGATCATAGTGTCTGCTCCTGTCACAGCTTCAGCCCACGTCACTATGGTCACAGAGTCCGCTCCTGCCATGGCTCCAGCCCAAGTCACAGAGTCTGCTCCTGTCATGGCTCCAGCCCAAGTCACTCCTTCCGCTCTTGTCACGGCTCCAGCCCAAGTCACAGAGTCTTCTCCTTTCATGGCTCCAGCCAAAGTCACTCCTTCCGCTCCTGTCATGGCTCCAGCCCAAGTCACAGAGTATGCTCCTGTCACGGCTCCATCCTGAGTCACAGATATCACAGAGTCTGCCTCTGTAATGGCACTAGCCCAAGTCGCAGAGTCCGCTCCTGTCACGGCTCCAGCCCAAGTCGAGAAGTCAGCTCATGTCATGGCTGCAGCTCAAGTCGAAGAGTCTGCTCCTTTCACGGCTCCAGCCCAAGCCACAGAGCCTGCTCCTGTCACGGCTCCAGCCCATGTCACAGAGTCCGCTCCTGCCAAGGCTCCAGCCCAAGTCACAGAGCCTGCTCCTGTCACGGCTCCAGCCCAAGTCACAGAGTCTGCTCCTGTCATGGCTCCAGCCGAAGTCACTTTGTCTGCTCCTGTCACGGCTCCATCCCAAGTCACAGAAGTCACAGAGTCTGCTCCTTTCATGGCTCCAGCCCAAGTCACAGCGGTCACAGAGTCCACTCCTGCCAAGGCTCCAGCCCAAGTCACAGAGCCTGCTCCTGTCATGGCTCCAGCCCAAGCCACAGAGGTCACAGAGTCTGCTCCTGTCACAGCTTCAGCCCACGTCACTATGGTCAGAGAGTCCGCTCCTGCCACGGCTCCGGCCCAAGTGACAGAGTCTGCTCCTGTCATGGGTTCAGCCCAAGTCCCTCCTTCAGCTCGTGTCATGGCTCCAGCCCAAGTCACTCAGTCTGCTCCTGCCACGGCTCCAGCCCAAGTCACAGAGTCTGTTCTTGTCACGGCTACAGCCCAAGTCACAGAGGTCATAGAGTATGCTACTATCATGGCACTAGTCCAAGTCGCAGAGTCCGCTCCTGCAACGGCTCCTGCCCAAGTTGAAGAGTCAGCTCCTGTTATGGCTGCAGCCCAAGTCTAAGAGTCTGCTCCTGTCCCGGCTCCAGCCCAAGTCACAGCGGTCACAGAGTCCGCTCAAGTTCAAGTTCAAGTTCAAGTGTGTTTATTGTCATTTCAATGTATACATGTGGTACAGTGTACAGTGAAACGA
>JAQMYM010004246.1:0-14703 GCA_030014255.1 Parauchenoglanis ngamensis | reverse complement strand
CACTGTACACTGTACCACATGTATACATTGAAATGACAATAAACACACTTGAACTTGAACTTGAACTTGAACTTGATTGTGAGTCTTTCTACATCCATGAAGGCGTAGACATCTTGACTGTAGACTTTGACAATGTTATGTCTACCTCCTCGAGAGTGTTCTTGACTTGGATAAATGTTGTGAAGTTTTGTTAGTTTTTTGCCAAGGAACGAATTCTACAATCATCCACTTTAGTTGTCTTTCATGGTTGTTCAGGTCTTTTGGTGCTGCTGAGCTCATTTCTCATGAGCTTCATTTTATGAATGTAACAAATTGTTGATTTGGCCACTCCTAATGTTTCTGCTATCTTTTTGATAGGTCTATTTTCTTTTCTCAGCCTAATGATGGCCTCTTTCATTTGCATCGACACTTCATTGGACTGCATGTAAAGAGTTCCCATGAACAGTTACTAAATACAAATTCAACACTTGGAATCAACTCCAGAGCTTTTATCCCTTAATTGGTCAAAAATCATGAGGAAACAGACCATAACTGTCCATGAAACTGCTTGTCAGTCAACTGTTCCATTACTTTTGAGCCTGTGAAAATGGAGGGTCTGTGAAATAAATGGTTGAAATTCCTAGACCTTTAATGCAATGTTTTTGTTAAACCATTGAATTAATGCTGAAAGTGTACACTTCAATTGCATCTTAATGGCTTCTTTTCAAATCCATTGTGGTGGTATACAGAGGCAAAATTGTTAATGGGCACAAAACACACAAAAAAATTGTCACTGTTCCAGTACTTTTGGAGGGGACTGCATGTATAGAAAATTCACCATTTACATGTTCACCATCTGCAAACTGATAGCGATTATTCAAATAAGACCTGAGCCTTTAGAGGGCCATTCCCTCATACATCCCTCATAGTGGTGCATAGCCACTGCTAAAGGAAGAACTGATTAGTCTTAGAATAGATTCAATTGCTTCTGGTATTATCTGTTTCAGGAAGTGTGTAGGTAAGGGATCTAGTACAAAAGTTGATGATTTTGATGAGGAAATTAGTTAAATAAATTCGGGCTTTCGAAGGGGGGGTAAAACATTCTAATCACTGATCTGATAGTTATATTGTTATCTACAAGGGTAGTTATCAAATTGTCTGGCTTTAAATTCATAGTATATTTTTTTGCCTGATATTTTAATTTTTGACACTGAAAAAAAAATGTATGACGTCATTGCTACTACATATTGATGGTGTGAATGTGTCTGTGGCTTATTCCTAGTTATATTTGCTAAAGTATTAAATAAGAATCTAGGATTATTTTTTATCTTCTATTGCTCTCCGTCCATACTAATTGGAATACTATCAATTTACATTCTATTTTGTTTTTCTATTTTCCATTTACATTCTAATTTCCGAATAGTCTGTTTTAGGATGAGTGTATCATTGTTATACCAGGGCTTATTTTTTCTTTTAAGTGGAGCTATATTATCTACAGTATAGCATTGAATCCAAGCATTCAGTTACCTGATCAGGTTCTGTGTAGTTTGACTGTGATCCAATTAAAGTTGATAATTCTGGGAGATTACTGATAAAACTTTGTGCAGTAGCTGAAATAAAGGCTCGTTTGACATGATAGTGTGGGAAGGTGAATATATTATTACTAAAACACATTTTAAATGAGATCATTTAAAAAGATAATGATCTGAGATAGTACTTGGTACAGGCACCTGATGGCCACCATACATTCTAATACATACGTGGAAAGGGAGGAGTTATCAATTGAAGTGGTTGAATCCTAAATAGTGGACCTTTATAGAAAGTAGCAAAAGCCCATGCTTTTTTTTTTCAAATGATCACTGAAGCTGAATAGCCTGAATAAGCAGATTTTTTTTTTCCATTTATCATTTGCCTATATTTTTTACTTTTAATGTAATCTTTAATGGACAATGACTTTTTAAGTTATACTTCTGCCTTTATGTGGAAATGTCAATGCAACATGCAAATACCAATGTGGTGTTCTGAGTCGAATGTGAAATGGCTAAATCTAGTTTTATTCCTTTAACGTTCCTACACAGTTATGGTGGAAATTGACAGGATAATCCAGCAGAAAATGGACACACACAAAACCCAGCGCTTAAAGGACCACTATGTAAGACTGACAGTCAAGTGTTTAAAATGGCTACTGCAGTCCAAATTCAAAATATTGGAGACATTTGTCTCTCCCGGCCCCTCCTCCCCAGATTCAACGAGGCCATTGAGAATGAGTTCTATACTGTAAGTAGATCAGATAAACCAGCTCATATGGATTTTTTATAACTCTGTGAATCGGACCACATGGACCACAGAGTATAAATGTGAGTTCTGTAATGTTTTATGCCCATCCCTACTAGTAGCCATGACAAATTAGTCATGGCCAGCTTAACTTAGCTGAAGCTCTGTTCAGGAGAAAATTAACCAACTCAGCATCTGTCTTAAAGTCCTTCTGGGCTCTTAGCTGTCTCCATCATTCAAACGCATCTCAAATATTTACCCAGGTTTTATTGCATCTCTGGTCATAGAGCTTTTTAGGATGCCAAGGCTTTTTAGGTTGGGTAGACTCTAACATATCTGTTCCAGTTCATTTGCTTTCATAGCTGCAGCAGGCTGTGCCTGGTTATTTCTTTCATATCTGGCAACCTGGGATGTCAAAATGTTATTGGTAAATGTGCAGTGGGGAAGGATCACACAGGTCAATAGACCAACAGAAGTTCCGTCACAAAGTAGAAATTTCAAATAAGAATATATTGTATCATGCCAGCATTTTGACTTAGCATGATTCCTTAATTCCTTAATTAAGGCTTTTAATGCCAAATTGAGCTGCATTAAATATATGTGACAAACCCTGTAATTGAGACCTGAAACCAACTGCTGCTGTTTTAATGACATTTTTTGGCTTTTTGATAATTATCGTAATTGTACCATGCTTTGTACAGGTCTGACAAAAATAACACTCTACAAAGGATTACTTTTCATTTGTTTTCAAATTTTGAAAAGAGAAATGGGCTACCTTGACTTGATTTCCCATAATAATATTGCACATAATTTTGTCATTCATTCGTTCTTCTTCAGTAACTATTTTGTCTTGACATGTGGAGAACATGCTGTACTGTACAGTATACTGAGCTCAGTCTTAGAATTGGAGTATAATAAATTAATTATGGACAACAAAAATATAATGGAAAAGAAAGGAAAGGAAGTGGAAAAAGCAGAGCAAAAAAACAAACATTATAAAAAAAGGCAGACAGTTTGAGAAGTATCTTAAAATTGTTTACTTGGATTAAAGTGTAATATTTAATTTAATTAAAAATTGGAAACATTACATATCCTCCCATTACATTTGCATTTTGTAATCAAATAATTTTGTATTTAACACACTTCAACACATTTAATAATTCTAAAACTATGGCCATTTTTAAAAACCTTAGTCCCTAAATGTTTTGAGTATGACCTTATAAGTAATTTAACTACCACACATACATGTACCACACACCCCAGATTAAATCTCAAAATGATGATTAAGAGGGCATTGGGAGTTTTGGTATAGGGAACACTACTTTCTTAGTCAGTGTGAATTCTGGCTGTGGCATCTGCTTCCTGGTTCCAGAGAAGTCAGTGCTTTTGTTCACATCGTTGTTCACTTCAGTCAGAATAGACAGCAGATCAATATCACTACGTACAGAAAATAAAACACAAAAGTAAAATGTATATATAACTAGTTACTGAATCATAAAAATGCTTTACAAGCATCACAGGCAAATCATAATAACATTTCTGAACTGAAACTGTATTCAGTATGAAAGTGAAACTTTCTTTAGCCCCAAAATGCTTTTGCGGTCTTATAAAGCCACATGAGAGTACAGGTTAGATTTCAAATTATTTTTTTTATTTTTTATAAATTTTTATTTATTATTTATAATATTTAATTTTAATAATAAATAAACTAACCCTAACCTTTTTATTTTAAAGCCAAAAAAAGTACAGATTGAAAGTTTTCTTAAGCTCACCACCTGATTATTGCAAAAATATTTAACACAAAGTGGGTGTGTCACTCCACTTTTACTAAATACCACCACCCTCTCTAGTTTATGAAACACTGGTTGTCTAATTAGAAATGTTTATAGATGTATGGTGAACATGTCTTTGGGGGAAAAAAAGACATATTTCTGGTATAACATTACTTTTAATCATTGACTGCCACTCGACAGTGTAACTGACATCTTCAGTGTGTTTCCTACTCCTCCCATTCATTCCTGTAAGGCATGTGTGAGTTTCCAGACAGGATAGCACTATACACTATATGGTCAGAAGTATGTGGACACCTGAGTATCACACCCATACATGGGTCTTCTCCAAACTGTTGGCAAAATGTTAGAAGCATATAGTAGTCTAGAATCTCTAAGTGTGTAAAACGATAATGCTTTTTCCATTGGAACAACGGAGCCTAGCCAAAACATATTCCAGCATGACAATGCCCCGTGCACAAAGTGAGGATCTTAAAAACATGGTTTTCTAAGGTTGGTGTGGAAAAACTTAAGTGGCCTGCATAGGGCCCTGACCTCAACCCCACTAAACACACTTAGGATTAACTTGAACACCAACTGCACCCTAGGCATTCTCCCCTGGCATCAGTGCCCAACCTCTCTAAAACATTTGTGGTTGAATGGGCACAAATCCCCAGAGCTATGCTCTAAAAGCTAGTGGAGAGCCTTCCCAGAAGAGTGAAGACTGTTAGAACAGCAAAGGGGGACAAACTCCATATTAATGCCCATGGTTTTGGAATGAGATTTTCAACAAGTACATATGGGTGTGATGGTCAGGTGTACAGTCTGGTATATTATAATATAATGCAGCTATTATTTTTAATCAACTGGCTATTCTTTTCTATTCTCTTCTATTATAAAGCTGTTCAGTACAGCTGCTTAACTCTTTAGGTTGGAGTGATGCAATTTCCTGAATCTGAATAAGATCTGAATGCATTGAATAATTTTGTTCTTAAATGCAACAGTAAAATGGCTGAAGTAATATGCCATGTATCTGCGAAGGGTGTGAGTTATAGTCACTAGGGTGTGATCCCTTGTAGTGAAAGAGCAGCTGGATCAGAGGGAGGCAGAGAAAGGCTTTTCAGTCAGAGATTGCAGACCTTCATGCCAATTTTAATGCTGAGGTTGAGGTAAGCAGAATATTCAGATGTAGTACATGTTAATTCTCAATAAAGAATCAATGCACCTGGTTATAATTTGGATTGTTTCAAATAATATAAATATTGCTGTCTACCCGAAAAGAAGATAAAATTATGGGGCTGCAAAAGCTGTGTTTGTATGTTTGTTTGTGTGTTCTGATGGATGAATGAGCTGTGTCTGGTTTCTTAATCCATAAGAAAACAATCCATGTCAGTTAATCCATATTAATGAAAGTTTTTAACATTGAATAATTTTTTTCTGAAAGTAAATTGTTATAAATAATTCCATAAGAACAGAAAATGGGTGATTTTTATGCAGGGTTTGAGACAGCTGAAAGAGAAAGATGTGACTATCAGTTTGCTGAGAGCATCTCTGCATCAAATGCAGGAGGAGCTTAACATTTTGGTTAGATGTGATGTATTTTTAGCATAGAACTTTGTTAAAGAAAGAAGCAAAAGCCAGTGCTTTTTTAAATGATCACTGAAACTATTTATTGCTTGAAAGAGACATTTTTATTTGTCATTTGCCTATATATATTTTTTTGCTTTTAATATAATCATTAATGGGGAATTGCATTTGGTGTTATCTCTCTGATGTGCCATCTCTCAGAGTTGGGAAAAGGTTTCTAAAAGCACCCTCCTCAAATGTATCAAAGACCAGGAGCAGAATAACAAACCGATATTAAATGCTCCACAACATTATACCCAGTTTCACTTTAACACTTGAACAGTATGTTACACTTCAGCCCTTATGTGGAAATACCAATGCAACATGTAAATACTAATGGTACCATTGGTACTGTAAGCTTAATGTGAAACGACTGAAGACAATCTAGTTTTATTCCATTAACAATCCTACACAGTTCTAACTTTAAATAATCCTTAAACCACATGATTATGGTTTATACAGTTATGGAGGGAAATGACAGAAAATGGATACACACAGAACCCAGTGCTTAATGCCAAGTTTAGTTTAATGCATGTAACAAAACCTTTAATTGAGACTTGATTGAAACTCAGTGAAACTCACTGCTGCTGTATTAATGACATTTTTTGACTTGCTGACCATGCTGTGTACGTGTGTCAAAAATAGCACTCTACAAAGGATTTCTTTTCAACTTCATTTCTTTTCAAATTTTTAAAAGAGAAATAGACTACCTTGACTTAATTTCCCATAATAAAGTTGCACATAATTTTATCTTTCATTCTTTCAGCTTCACTAACCATTTTGTCTTGACATGTGGAGAACATGCTGTACTGTACAGTATCCTGAGCTCAGCCTTAGAATTGGAGTATATTTAATTAATAATGGACAACAAAAATTATATAACGGAAAAGAAAGGAAAAGAAGTGGAAAAAGCAGAGCAAAAAAATAATAATTATAAATACAAGTAAACAGTTTATGGCAGGTATCTTGAAGTAGTTTACCTGAACTAAAGTGATATATTTAATTTAAATTCTGTGATGAAATGTCCCACAGATATTCTCATATACTGTTTTACCCCATGAAATTTTAGCTGGGATCATAGTCACAGGTCTGCATGTAGTCAAATGAGAATCATAATCCAAAGTCAATATAAGAAGCATAAACCCAATGGATCAGCACAGGAAGACACACAGATTAAAACAACAGTCTTTCAGTATGATTCTTACTGACAATTACTGAACTCAGCAGAAATATATTGTATGTACCTAATATAAATATATATATTTGAAAAATGTTTTACGTTCTCCATCAAAATAGGAGACATAGTGTACTGTATCATCTCATTACATTTGCACTATTGATCAAATAATTTGGTATTTAACACACTTTGCCGCATTTAATACACATCCATGATGGCAAACTCAAATGTAATGTAATGTAATATGCAGTAAACTGAAGGTGGTTCAGGTATGGTACATATATATTTGGTGATTCAATTCTACCTCTATTTCTACTACTGTTGTGTCTTTCATAAACTGTCAGTAGTGTGTGCATTCACCATGTCTTAAAATGCCAAATAATCAAAATATTCCTAAAGATATATTTTATATAAAGTTCCTAAAGGTTGAGTAAGACCTTATGAATAACTTACTACCACACATACAAGTGCATAGCACTCCAAATTAAATCTTAGCTAAATGCTGATTAAGAGGGCATAGGGATTTTTGGTATAGGGAACACTACTCTCTTAGTCAGCGTGAATTCTGGCTGTGGCATCTGCTTCCTGGTTCCAATTTTGTCAGCCTTCTTGCTCACGTCATTGTTCACTTCAGTCAGGATGGAGAGTAGATCAATACCACTACATACAGAAAATAAAACACAAAAGTAAAATATATATAACAAAGTCCATAGTTTATACTCTTTATCAATTTTCTTATCTTCTATGCAATCTCATGTTCTGATGACTGTGAAGCCTCTGTAGATAATGCACAAAGACTAGTTTACTGAGTCATAAATGACATCACAGGTGGATGATCCAGTTTTACAAGCATCACGAGAAAGCCGTAATATCATTTCTGAACTGAAACTGTATTCAGCCTGAAAGTGAAACTGTCGTCAGCCTAAAAATGTTTTTGTGGTTTTATAAAGCCACATTAAAGTACAGGTTAGATTTCAAATTTCACCTTTATATATATATATATAAATAAAGCCACCAAAACTGAAGTGGCATTAGTACAGATTGAAAGTTTGCTAAAGATAACCACCTGATTATTGCAAAATATTTAACACAAAGTGGTTTTGTCACTTCACTTTTGCTAAATACCACCACCCTCTCTAGTTTATGAAACACTGGTTGTAATTAGAAATGTTTATAGCTGTATGGTGAACATGATGTCTTTGCGGAAAAAGAAATGTTTCTGGTATAACATTCCTTTTAATCAGTCACTGCCACCTGACAGTGTAACTGACATCTTCAGTGTGTTTCCTACTCCTCCCATTCATTCCTGTAAGGCAAGTGTGAGTTTCCAGACAGGACAGCTACACTATATGGCCAAATGTATGTGGACACCTGACTATCACACCCATACATGGGTCTCCCTAAAACTCCATATTAATGCCCATGGTTTTGGAATGAGATTTTCAACAAGTACATATAGGTGTGACGGTCAGGTGTACAGTCTGGTATATTATAATATAATGCAGCTATTATTTAAAATTAACCAGCTATTCTTTTCTATTCTCTTCTGTTATAAAGCTGTTCAGTACAGCTGATTAACTCTATAGGTTGGAGTGATGTAATTTCCTGTGAAACTAGAGTCCTACTCCTCCCATTCATTCCTCTAAGGCACATGTGAGTTTCCAGACAGGACAGCTACACTATATGGCCATAAGTATGTGAACACTTGATGGTTTTCTAAGGCTGGTGTGGAAAACATATATATAGAGATGCTATGAAAAAAATCCTAGCAGGAAGACAGAAAAAAAACAGTATTTTACAACAAAACCCTAGTGTCAGTGACAGAAACTGCTACCAGAAGTGAATACATATTTCACAACCCACTTCATTTCCTGCTCAGTGAATTGGCTATTCCACAGACCAAATTTGATTCATGTTTGGCCTGTCTTTGGAGTCTTTGCTTTTAGGAAATTACATCTCCCAAGTTATCATTGTGGATGTGGTCTGTGCATGCTCACCTTGGCACAAGCTGTTGCAGGTGCTTACACAGTGACTGTATGAACCAGGTTCCTCTAAATTTCTCTCTGAATGAGGCATAGCCTGGCACCGTCGCCATGGCCATTAGGTAGTCAGCCCCTGCAGGTATGGACTGTCTGGGCACTTCAGCATCACAGAAGATGCCTGTCTCCATGTCTAAGTTGTTGTTAGGACCATCCGACTGAAGGAAGACCACCTGCTGCTCCTTACTGCCCTGACAAGCCTGGATGAAGAAGAGTTTGGGCTTTTGTTTGAGGGAGGGGCAATGATAGCCATCCAATGGCTCCATCAGATCCTTTAGCAAGACTCTCCCTTCATCCACCCCATACAAACCA
The DNA here is from genome assembly GCA_030014255.1 of Parauchenoglanis ngamensis. NCBI lineage: Eukaryota > Metazoa > Chordata > Actinopteri > Siluriformes > Auchenoglanididae > Parauchenoglanis > Parauchenoglanis ngamensis. The sequence continues at coordinate 5,527 of JAQMYM010004246.1, read as the reverse complement.
CCCTCAAAGCCATGAGTCAGCACACAGCACACCACGCAATCGGCCTGAGTGTGATCTCTCCTGCGCAGCTCATCCACAGCATTCAGCATGCTGTCCCTACTGCAGTCCTGCTTTGTCACAGTTTCAAACCCCAGCCACTGGAAAATAGCAACTAAACTCTCTGCACACACACACACACACACAAACAGAAACCATTGTAACCCTATTAGACTAACCAAAATTAGTTGAAGATGTCTATAAAGAATCTAAAGCATAAAGAAGTTCTTTGTGAATGTAAAACAAAACGACTGACCCAGGACAACAGACAAAGAAAGATGACGATGCCTGGTGTATTGCCCACTCTGTTATGGTGTATCTTGTACTGTTTTGAGTATAGTGTTCTGTGTTCTATACAAAAAAATGCCTTCAAAATAATTAAATAAAATTTTGAATGAATGAGCGGACTTCTAAAATTTGTTCTTTTCTGCTTTTCTACCGACAATAATGCAGAAGACATCAAATTAAAGTAGCAAAACATCTAGAAATATATTTAGTTATTATGTTCACACACTAATGTTTAGATCAGTTTTATCCACCATCTTCTTTGCCATCATCTTTGTTGGTGACATATAGAGTGAAAATTTAGATATAACTCTTTATCAAAGAACTAATATACAGTGCATATGAGTCTATATGTGTTAACTGCACTGACTCTATACGTAGCTCTATAACACTTGATTGTTGTGAACATTAATATGATCACAAAACCATCAGAAAGGTTAATATACAGCTTTGTTAATTATTACTAGACACAACTCAAAATACAACATTTGTGCCACTAAAACATGTGGTTTGAGTTCATAAGCATTAGTTGTGCTTACTCTCATCAACATCCGTCCCCTCTCTGTTCTTTAATTTTGTACATTGTGAGAAATCATAGTTGTTGATGATCAAGGCAAATCCTCTCTTCTCTCCACTCATCTCATATTTCTCCAGCTTCTACAGCACAAAATACAAGCTGTCATTCCAGATCAGGGATATATATCACACACTACAATACTTCAGAATTACTAAATAAGAGAAAGTTACCAGTGTATTAATTTGGTTAGGCTCAGGAAAGCTCAGGTTCCTGTCACCTTGGGTGAGGGTTTGCATTTCAGAAATACTCACGCGAGCAACCTGTGCATGTACAGCATCACCTGAAGACCATATGACAGAGAACACACAGCTAGCTCAGCACAAAAAATGCAAACAAATCTGCATTCTGGATACACTGTGAGGCAAACTCCTACCATCAGTCTAATTTTGTGCAAACAGGACCAGGAACTTACTGGACTGTGGCTGACTAAAATATGAAGGGGGCAGCAGCTCTTCAGGAGGGACCAAATCTAAAACAAGAATCTTATTTAAACCAGATAAATCTCAGCAACGTAATATAAAATTTTTAAGGTTAGTCTGAAATTTTACCTTGGTTGTATGTAGCACACACATTGTCCTCAGGCTAATGGAATTCAAAATTGTAAAGAAAACAAGATAAAATTAGGAACGCATAAAGAGACAATTATCAAGAACAAGGGTCACACAATCATCAGTAAAGGTTTTCTTTTTTAGCAGTTAACTTGGTCTGCCAAAAACAATTACGTATAAAGTGTGATGTGAGAATAATGATGGCAAATTGCTTATATAATACCGGAACTGGTCTGGTGGTCTGGGGCTGGTCTGGTGGAACTGGTCTGGTGGTCTGGGGCTGGTCTGGTGGAACTGGTCTGGTGTCTGGGGAATCAGACTTATCCCTGCTTTTCACTTGTAGAGGAACACCAGCACATACACAATGAACAGCCAAGAAATCAAGGGTTAGAAATTTTAAGGTAGATGAGATTCTAAAAACTAATAAAGAATATAAAAACAATATGAACAAAGGACTGGATACTGGACTCCTCCTCCTGAACTTTGACTATGCAAATAATCAGATCACAATGGTTGAAGGGTTCTGGCTCACCCTTCCCAGAATCCTCTGCAACATTTAGTGAGTCATCATTTTCATGGTAACAATATTCCAAAAACCATCCACAAAAATCCGGCGAAATTGTAGGCCAGAGATCTTAAATTGTAACATGAAATTGAGCACATTTTGTCAAATGATCTATATTTTAAATTCTTTTGACTAAGCCATTCTGTTTTCATATGTTTATTCCATATGTAATGGGCCCAAACCAACTTCAGCTGTCTTGTGGGCGGCCGCAAAGGAAAGAAAAGATATATTTTGTTCAAAGCTTTCATATATAACATGTAGATTAAGAAAATGTTTGAGACAGGTTTCAAAGGGGTCGCTTACAGTGAATTTGCAGAGGTTTTGCTGCAAAGAGAGTTAGCAGGTTGTGGAAACATGCTTTCAAAACAAAAGCAACTCATTGGATTCTGGGACAGGTGAACTGGACCCTTTAAGCCTTTCTCTCGCTAAGAGAATTTACAATAACAGAAAGTAGCTGGATTTAAATTTAGTGTGTAATTGTTTTTGGTCCAGAAATTCTTTCTTTCTTTTTAATTTTATGCTTCTAGAATTCTTAATTTGTCTTTTGGCACATTATTCAGTGGTGGGTGGGGCTTAAATAAAGATGTACAGTGGAATTTATCACAACAAGTTCTCTGACTATTAGCCAGTCAACAAACAACATGTTGAAAGGATCTGGAATGAAGGCTAAGCAGTGGAACCTGGAAATGCAACTTGCTTACTCTACAGTTACATTACATAAACACTGTCACTGAAACATGCAATTCTTAAAAGGTTTATTCATGGTGTCCCAAAACCTTGATCCATAGGCATTTTCATTTATATGAAATTTAAGAGGAAATTATCTCTGCATGTAACAGCTTCAGTATTGATACATTAAGAAATGTTCAATGTTCTTGTATTCAGCATATACACAAGTTTCATTTTCCAAGGCCTTCAATTTGAGCATTAGTTATAATATTTATTTGTTTGTTTGTTTGTTTAAATAATTGCCTGTGGAACTAGACTTTGGGACACAGTTCTCCTATCAGAATAGGCACCTAGAACCTTTTTAAGATGCTAAGAAGCCTTAACAACACAAATAACCTTTTAAAAAGCATTTAAAATTTTTTTTTATCAAGGATTGCACAAGTAGTGAAATGTGTAGACAGTTTTGTAGCAGAACCGCTCAGCACAGGAGTGCAGTGGGGGCATGGTTTTCCCATCAGCCTTTGTTAGAAAAGCACAGAAGAAGCTGTATTTTAAATTGTAGAGTTGAAACCTACCATATGGTTATTGATAAATGTTGTGAAAGCTGAGACAAGAAATTTCAATAGGCTTCCTATATGGCAGACAAGGTCATATTACTTTCATTACTACTTACTTTCACTGTATTTACTGTCTAAACAGTGACATAAGACTGGTTTCATAATAAGTTCATGGTTCATAAGAAGGGGTTTTGCTGAAGCCCAGTCCTGCTATAAGGCCTGTTTCTCATTCATGGCCGGTTATGAATTACTCAACTTTTAAAAACGTTCTGTATTATTTTATTCTATACTCAACAATACACTCTTACAACAGGATTTCAAGTGTACATCAAATTTAAACTCTGCTATATTAATTTACCACTGTTTCTATTAATTCCATGCTACACACCTATTTTGAGTGTGCAGTCTATAGATGTAGTCATTCCTGGGTACTGATTTTCAGTTATGTGATGATGTTACATTTGATAAATGCCCTATCTCATGGACTTCAGGAGAAAATCACAGATCTGTGGTGTGTTGCTGTCTAGTAAATTATGTATGTTCATTGTAATGACATGTTAAAGCAACAATATGCAAGAACACTCAAGAACCCATTTTAATCAAGTTTTTTTACCAAAGTAACTGTAGTGTTCAAACCTGTTTTTGTCTTTTATGCATTTGGGGCATCTTACTTATACTCCTGAAAACATGTCCTCAAGCCTAAAATTAATATTATATTCTTTTAGTGCTTTTTTATATTGAAATACTTTCAGCAGTATGTTTAAAAATGCATAAAATACTCTGCAATCATGTTACTTACCATTCTCCATTTGATAATGACTGATTCTTTTCTTTAAATGAGGACATACTCTTCCAATGATTCTTTCTATAGTGCCAAGATTATCAGTACCCATGCAGCCTCCCTTCTCCATTTCCAGAAACAGCTGTAGTATTGTCTGTAAATGTGTCATTATATCAATAATGTTATAAAATGATATAAAAATATGGTGCCTTTAATTATTTATCCTTTATAGATTTTTTTTTATTTTTTGATCTGTATTGAGGTCTACAATAAAAATATTGTAGTGGTTGAGTACTGACTGGAATACAACAATTACAATACAGTATCTGCGTTAGTGTGTGTTTACATTGGTACACTCTTACCACTTCTTGCTGTAGTTTCGTGCGAGGTAATGTTTTGTGAAGCAAAAATTTAATATCCTTTAGTTCATCACCTGAGATGTTCTGTGACAATTCAAATAACATCTGCCTAAATTTTAAAGAGATAAGTGGTTTTCAGAAATCAGCATTTTGTTTTCAAGAAAGAAACCTACAAAAAATCTACAAATATACACACTCCCTAGCTAAAGATGCACAGTAGATTCATATTTAGAAAATGAATATTTAAAAAAAACTCTTTTAAGCTCCTTCTATTCATTAACCAATGAGAGGTACAGAGCTGCATGTGCATTATTTGACAAGGAAGTACCAAAATGTACCACCAAAGTGCTGCACTGACCTGTAGGGAGAGACACGGCTGCCTGAGAGCTCTGGATTTAATTTCAGGTCTTGGATAAGTCTATCGCGTTTGATGATCTTCAGCAGCTCAACAAGAAGAGACGAATCATGAAAGGATAGCAGGTCATGATTCTGCAGTAGTGAAAACAGATCTCTGGCTGTCATCACACTGCTGAGATCTTTCCTGGTCATATCAGAGCATAGGAACACGAGCTCCAGCACCTCAGTCTTGCTCAATGAGTCCTGAACCTGCACCAGAATGTCCTGGAACTCTAGAACCTACTCATAAAAACAACACAGTACATGACAAGACAAGTCAGTGTATATTTCATTATGCATCCCTGAGAAATTAACAATCAAGCATTTCAACCCTACCATTACCAACCTTAAGTTGAACAGTAAACACAGCAAAAGAGCCTTGAAATAGCAAAGAATTAATTATAAATATAATGGGCTTCTTTAACATTTTTCTTGTTGTTTTTATTAGACTGTAATTACGTTAATTTAATTTGATTAGGTTGTAATTTATTAGAAATTCTGTATTTTTTCTGGTAACACCACTACTTTTAATAGTAGTTTACTAGTTTCATCGTGCATTAAACTGTGTTTTAACGAACCAGCATAATAATCATGGCATACATACACTACCAGTCAAAAGTTTGGACACACCTACTCTTTTCCATATGTTTTTCTTAATTTTTTTTTGCTTTCTATGTAAAACATTACTGAATACATCAGAACTATGAAGCAACATGTATGGCATATACTGAATTATGTGGTAAACAAAAAAGTG
>JAQMYM010004245.1:0-14707 GCA_030014255.1 Parauchenoglanis ngamensis | reverse complement strand
CCGAAGATGCTGGGATTGGCTCCAGCTTCCCCGCGACCCAGATGGATAAAGCGGTATAGATAATGGATGGATGGATGTATTAAAATATGATTTAAATGATACATGTTCATGTGTTTTCCTCTCATGGCAAGATGTAACGGTATTAGTGGCATTTTGTGAATATGACTTTCACTGCCAGATCCCACTACATCAGGAGCAGTGCTTGTGAGAAACAATTTTGAGATCTGATCCACTGCTTTGGTATTAATTTGTATTTATTATAAAATGTATTAATTAGTGTATCCCTGCTTTCCAAATGTGAGTAAGATTGCTTGGATTGTGGCCCTGTTCTCTGGCTGGTAGGGATGGCATCTGTCTCTCCCTTGTCGATTCGAGCAACATTATCTAACTGTGGGTGTCTGTGAGCTCATGTATATGGAAGAGGGCAGTTAAGGGTTCAGCTGCCCCGTGATGTTGCATGAGCATGCCATAATAAATGTGTGAAGATAGGATACAAGTGCAGTTTAACAGTTTAAAATAAAAAACACAGGCAAAAGTTATATAAAAGTTATATATAAATAAAATAACTGGCCAGGCAATCAGAAAGAGCCAGGTGATCTTTGAGCAACTCTTCTGAGGCAAAGGGCAAAATCTTAAGGTCCAGAAAACAGAGTCAATAAAAAAGAAAAACAGACATAGAGAATAAGGCTTGGTATCATTATAATTGGTATAATGTACAAATGCAAGTACAGATACTTTGCAATAAGTGATTGCTGTGAACATCTTTATCTCCTGTGTGTAATTGATGAATGGGAAGCAGGTGTGTGTGATTAGGAATCAGGTGACCTTGAATGTGTGAGTCTGTGTCAGCTGTATCTGTAGGCTGTGGTGGATTCTGTGTCCCGAGTGAGCTTTGGGGCTGATATGATGGAGAAACTGTTCCAAAAGGTGGTCTTCCAGCCATAAATAATGAGTGGTTTAGAATCTGCAAGGACTAAATGGAGGTAAAAAAAAAAATCTAATGATTAAGTGGATGAATGAATAAAAAGTTCATTCTAGTCTAGATCTACAATGAATCAAATCTAATCCTACCTCATTTCTGATAGGAGCTTCAAAGTAAACTTTCCAATGTAAGATTTATTCAAATGAAAGAAAATCTAATTATAAGCCACATAACATGTATTCCCTCTGTGAAAAGACTAAACAGTTCTGTAAATTTGCACCCACTTTATTAACACATTTTACTCTGTACACTCAAAATAGAGCAAAAACTGCTATTTTTGAGGAAAGACTATTTTTTAACTATGGACAAACTACTCAGCCATTTTTCCTGTCAGTCTGGGATCCAAATGGAATAGTAAATCTAATTGAAATTAATTGTTATAAATGTTCATTACCTTTATTTTAGCAGCGTTTTAATGATCTAGAATCTGAGTAATGAACTAGTCATGCTCTTTGATGGCAGTGAAATGCTGTGCTCTACTGCAGATATCCTTTTTAGCCTGCTTGGGACAGAAACATCCAAACTGTGAGGAGAATGATAATCCAGGTACCAACAGGCTTTGGCAGTGGACTACTTGCATAATGTAGAGTTAAGTACATCCGCTGTCTGAACAACAAATTCTGTTGTGCCGACATGCCTCTCAGAAAAATTATAATAAGAAAGTATGGACAAATCAGCCAATCCTGTGCTTTATTTCTGGCATGAAAAATGAAATGTGTTGTCTTTGTGGCCACATAATGTGGTAAGGCTTGCATCTCGAGAGTACTAGGAAAAAAATACTAAAAACAGTTCTAATTTACTGAGTAACATGACACAGACTTGTAAATAACCTGACGATTTATCAGATATATTCTATTCCTACTAGTCAACCATGCTTAATGACAAATAAAAAAGAAACAAATTTTAAAAAAGTTAATGAATGTACAACCAAAACAATAAATTCACTTATCTGTGATGATAACACTTATCTTAAAGAGTAACTCTGGTGTCTTTTTTCCTTGTTGTTCAAACACCATTTGTGCATGACGTAATCACTTGGGAGGAAATAAATCATGCAAAAATGCTATATAGTAAAAGCTAAATAGAGATATTTAAGGGGCTGGCTCACCCTTCCCAGAATCATCTGCTCCAAGCAGCGAGTTGCCGTTATCCATCCTAGGTCATGATCCTAGGTCATAGATCTACACTGTAATTTAAACTTGAAGAAAAGTATCTATATTTTAAATTCTTTCAACTGATCCATTCTGTTTTTGTATGGTTATTCCGTATGTAACAGACCAGAAGCGGCCTTGGCTAGACCCTAACCCTAGGTTCAAGATGTCATAGGGGGTTCAGGGTAATTGTGAGAGTGATATACAGTGCCTACAAAAAGGATTCACCCCTCAATGATTATTTCTCGTTTTGCTGCATTGCAACAACACATTTAAGCATACCAGAATTTTTTCTCTGCTCCTTTTGATGTGACTCTCTACAGGAAAAAACAAAAAACAATTAAATCAAGCATTTAGATGTCCTCAGAAGTATTTTAAGGCAAAAAAAAAATAAAAAATCATAAAACTACTTAACTGATAAGTATTCACCCCCTCAGTCTTAATTGTCCTTTCGCAGTGATTACAGCTTTGAGTTGTCCCAGATGTGTCTCTATGAGCTTTGTGACTAGATTTTTGCATTTTCTTCTATCCCTCAATGCAAATTTTCTCCAACTCAGCCTAAATTAGATGGAGAACATTAGTGCTTTTTACTCTGCATGTTTTTAAATGTAAATATGTTTAAAGGTAAAGTTTGAGATAGCATGCTGTACTATAGTGGAGTTAAAAGCTTAAAGTAACATTATATCCAATGCCACTTTAATAAACACTCTTTTTAAACCTGATGTGCATAAAGCAGATTCACAAACATTAAGCTTATTTTCTTCTGCTGATAAACTGCATTTTGTGTTTGTATACATATAGTGGTGATGCACGTTTGTATTAATACCAGTCCAATGCAAGCATTTTGTGTGATATATTTACCTAGTGAGAAAGCACTGGAAATGAAGCTTCTCTTATCAATCCATAAATTGTATTCAGGTACTGTATGAACACATAAAATAAATGAGTCACAAGCAAATGAACTGACAAGCTTGACCTGCACAATAAATAAAGATTATGGCTCCATTTCATGAATGGAGTAGGCTAATTGTGGTGTTAAATGCATTTGGAGGAGTTTTACTTGACATTTAATGGTGAAGCATGCTTCTGGGTTTTGTGTGAGGTTGTCATATCGGCATTGGAGTCTGTTGACGTCATGTGACTTCATTTCCCACAATGCCCAACTACATACAAGCAAAGCTGCTTTGAACTCCCAACATACAAGAATTTCCCAACATACATGATAAACAAGAATTTCCATGCTAATACATACTCGCACCCGCCTGATTACTGACGGACTCAATCACACACTTACAGTACTTAAGGACTTCTCATACTTTCTTGCACAGTCCTGCAGTCATTTATCAAGCCTTGTTTGTTTGGTTAGTCTTTCTGGTTATTTATCCTGTTTGCAGCTCAAGTTCATCCTCTGATATCCTGTTTGCCTATGTACGGATTGTGATTTGGATTTGTCCGCCACAGCTTCATGTGCTAATAAAACACTATATCTGCATCTGTCGCTGGCCTCGTAACCTGACAGATTCATTCAGGAAAATCAAACCTATAGAAAACCATGAACACAAAACAAAACAAAACAAAACAAAAAAGAACCAAAACAACCCTAATGAGTTCAGAAACTATGGCTGTATGTGTAATTTGCAAGAACTTCAAATTAAGACAAATCCATCAGTTGCCTTTGTAGCCTTTCAATAATGCACTATCTTCACTTTCTGACCTCTTAAACTATAGACTAAACTATTTCTTCCTACTCCTTCCTCATCTTCAGTGTTCTTTCAGTAGTGATGGGCTGACAAGTGCGTTTGTGTCAGATAGACAAGCGCAAAGATGCACTTTGACAGTGTGGGAATGAAACAAACCATATCTGCAGTAGGAGTTGACATCACACTGTGCTCCCAGACCCCACTTTTTTTTAATAAAGAGCACTAGCGACAGAACATTACTTTCGTTTAAACTCAGAAATGCTCAAAATAAAAGCAATTAAACAGTCTAAGATCATGAAAAAAAAATGAAATTTCTCATAAGGTTATTTTGTCCTTTATCAATGCTTTCTACTGTATACCAAGCTTAACAGTTCTCCATTTTCTCTGATATTGGTCTTTTTTTGTTGTTTCTTTTACACCACCTAACTTTAATAGAGTGAGGGACTGTAAATGGAGTGATTGAGGGAGTGAGTGAGTGGAACAGAGTGGACACTGATTTCTCTATCAGCTTTGCACATCTGGATCCTGATATTTTTGCCCATTTTTCTTGGCAAAATTGCTCAAGCTCTGTCAGATTGGATGAAGATTGTTGGTGAACAGCAATTTTCAAGTCTTGCCACAGATTCTCAATCGAACTGAGGTCTGAGTTTTGATTGGGCCATGCGAGCACACTCAGGTGCTTGGTTTTGTCTAAATATACGTATAAGTCCAAGACGAATAAATAAATAAATAAATAAATAAAAAGTTAATAGAATCAAGTATCTACTACTGACACTGTATTTTGTTGGATCTTGTTTTCTGCTCTGAGTTTTGCAGAAACTATGGAAAATACAGAGAATAAGAATTTTAATTGGGGTTTACAAATCTCAAAAATTGATGAGTGACAAGTGGGATAGTTCAGAAAATAAAATTAGATGTCATCAGAATTATTTCAATAATTCAATAATCTAAAAACTGTTCATTTTCACTTAATAATATTAAGTATTAAGCATTCACTCCCTCAGTGGATTGTCCTTTTGCAGCAATTACAACATTGAGTTGTCTCAGATGTGTCTCTTTGAGCTTTACCCATTTTAATTTTGGCATTTTCTTCCATTCCTCAGTGCAAATTTCCTCCATCTCTGCCAAATTAGATGGAAAACATAAGTGGACAGAAAATTTCAGGTCAAGCTACTGATTTTCAATTGAATTAAGTCTAGGCTTTGACTCGGCCAATCTAAAACACAACCATCCTTTAATTCCAAGCCATTCCTTCATAGTGTTTACTCTGTGCTTTGGCTAGTTGTCCTGTTGGAACATATATTTTCACCCAAAACACAGATTTCTGGCTGACTGGAATAGCTACTCCTCAACAATTTGCTTCTATTTGGCTCCATTGATGTTGCCTGTGATGGCAACAAGCTTTCCTGATCCCCTGCTGCTTTTTCCCTTTTGCATATTCAAAAATGGAAATTTGTGCAGTTGTGTGCCTTTGTCTCTGCACTAAATGTTACAGTACAAGATGAGAAAACGTGTGTGACCTGCCCCACAATTTTAAAGAACTTTTCAAGTGACAGAAAAGTTACACTAATTTCCACTCTCATATGATTAAAATGCAGTTGAACAGGACATAAGAATATGATATCCTTTTTTAAAAATGTATTAGATTTATGGTTAAACCAGTCACCATATATCATAGAATAGCAATATAGCAAAGCAATAAAATGTGGGGAAAAAAATAATAATAATGAGCTCTGCATCATTAATCAGCAATATTGCTTTGCATGCACGTCTCCACATGTGCATAATAGACATTCAGTGATCTTTTGTAAATACATAATATTTTCCAATCTACCCTCAATATCACACAGAGCAAGGAATGTTTGAAGTTTTAGGCTTAATTTGTTGGATGTTCATGTAAGTTTACAGTGTTTGTAAGTGGTGTTGACCATTCAATCTTTAGTACAATTGACCCACATGATGTTAAAATTGTGTCACATTGCAGGTGTAATTGTAACCCAGGTGTCTTTTTCATTTTAGAGAAATGTACTAATGATATGCATAAACTATTACATGATAACATATATATGAAAGTTGTCAAGAAATGGGTGGTAAATGGATACAGATGCAGTTGAGACGTGGATTAAAAACACACTGGCAAATAGATCCAAAAGGCAAAATTTGTTGTCAAATGCAGGCAGAATTTCAGGCGATCAGCAAACAATACTGAGGGCAATATCAAAACTCAGAATCAGCTGACTGTGAACATGAACGTGATTGTGGCAGCTGGGAGACGTAGTTCATGGCGGTCATGTTTGTAGGCCACAGTGTAGTCTAGGAACCGGAGCCCGAAAAGGCCTCTGGCGCTGACGTGCCACTGTATTGTATTGGTCATTGTTAGGTAATACAAAAAGTTATCATTGTGTCAGCTGTCAGGGGAGAAGGAAGGAGGGGAAGGTTACGTTTTAAAAGTAATTTAAACAATGTATAGATAGTAAAAATAACGGCTGATCAGAACATGTTAATATGATGGTTAGCGCTAGTACATTAGACAGAAAAGACGGTTACTTATTTTGTTGCTTCCCAACATGTGGAGTATTATTCAATTCAATTCAGTAAATTTTTTTTAGTAAAAAGAGCTTACAACAATGGGAACTATCACAAAGCAGCAGTAAGAAAGCCATTAACTGCTTTCTATCATTTAAAGAATGTAGCAAAGGTGATACCCTGTCTCCATTTACAAGATGCCAGGAATATTATTATTATTATTATTATTATTATTATTATTATTATTATTATTATGCAGTGAACAATATGAAAACTATTCCGTTTGGCTTTGTATCTGTTTACATAACTGAAAGTCTAAATATGTCTAAACTGAAAGTCTAATATGACTACAATGTTACTGTGTCATTGATAACTATAAATGTTTTTTTTTTTTTAAAACACTGCAGATTTACATTTATCTGGGTTTTACATATTTTGAATACAGGGATTGTAGAGGAAGACAAGAAGAGGTCCCTCCAGGAGGCCTTTAAGGCTGGCAGTTCTGAGGAGGCGTTTTTTTGGCCATGGAGCCGTTTGTCTTTTCCAATTCAGAAAAGACATGAACCATTTTGTGCAAAAAATATGGGAATAGAATGGCCCTTAAAATAAACTATTATTTCGCTGTAATTGCGTTTGTGGGGTTTTGAAATGTTTTTAAAAAATATATGTTTTTCAGATATGATTACATGCTTGTTGTAAATCTTCATTATAAAGCCTAATCTTTGTAATAGCGTCATAGTCTAAGCGTAATTGCAATCTCAAATTTGGCCGGATGTCTTAACAAAGATAAACTTTGTACAAACTTATTTTACAGCTGGCCCAAGATAATCCAGTACACTTATACATCTTTTACAAAAGGAAACGGGTTCTGTTCTGGTTCACGCACCAAATTTTGAATCATTCGGATCATTACGAACAAAAATAAATTGGTTCAAAAATCTGAATATTTTGTTCCCAGCTGGAAGCAAATGATAACCAAAAGGTTTCTCCGGTGTGAATCATGATGACATCGGTGGGTGTGTCATTACTTTGGAGAGGAAGCAGAATGCAGCAATGGAGAATGCTATGGGAAAGGATAAACCAGACAAATATCTGCAATAACAGAACAAAAGCTCACAGGTAATCAATGCGATCTGCCATCTTGCTACTACTGTTTATTTCCATTGTGCATTGTGTAATGTCCTTCATTGATGATGCATCTATGATTACAATGATTTCACTCAAAACTGGTGGAAATGTGTGGCACCAAGGTTAAAAATAAATCCTGAATGGAACTGGTTCAAGAACCCATTCCATGTTGGTGGAAAAGTGGTATTAGAGTGGAACCATGTCATGTCAGAGCCGGTAGTACAGCACAATAACTATAGTTCCCAGAAGCCTCAGCAAAACCCATGACCTTGCCACATGCCTTCCTTATCACTCACACCCGCTGTCCCTATATAAGCTCTGTGTTTTCAGCCTTTAGTGGCTTAGCCACTGTTATGTTGTTAGAATGTTGTTGCTTTGTGAGTGCTCTGTGTATACTGTGGTTGGTTATGCCAGAATACTCTTACTAGTCCCATAATTCTTGTTGTTTAGTTTGTTTGTTTTATTTGTATTCTTGTTAATAAAGAACACTTGCACTTGTGCCCTGCTATCTGACAAACCATTTATAGTTTGCATATGTGAGTTAAACAAAAGTGGGAGACTTTTTGTTAAATGCACCAGGAGATTTTCATAAAAGCTACAATGTCTTGTGTTTTGTAAATTGTAACAAATCTCCTAAATGTAAATGTGTTAAAGCTGTGTTTATTATAGCTTGTGTTTGGATATTGATAGAAAAATGCATTTAATATGGAAAACCACAAATTGATATTTTTTAAAAAACAAGCGCTTTTGATGGGTGGACTTCAAAATGCCAGAGTCTGGTAAGGAACAGTTGAAGCTTTCTTTCTGACTCACCTGCTCTCTAGATTATTCATACTATTACTAGACCCATTGTGTCTTCTCTCCTTCCTTACAATGACTTTTTTTTCTTCTGTGTGGCAGAGGGTTAAGGTTGCGAGTGTAAGGTTGATTCCATCCTCAAAATTTCAAAGACAGCAGATTATAAGAACAAGGTCAAGGAGCAGACATTGGGGACAACAAAGTTACAGACTGGCAGAGGGCAAAAACAAGTCTCCAGGATTGACCAGGATGATCATCAAATACTTCGAATGTCACTCAACAACCGCAGGATGACTTCAAGTGACCTACAAAAAGAATGGCAAATTGCAGCTGGGGTTAAGAGCATGGCAGGAAGGGTTCAAAGCAGGCTCCTCCAGTTGGGGTTGAAGCCATGCAAAGCTTGACAAAAGCCCTTTATCAAAGAGAAGCAAAGGGCCAGGCTGAGGTTTGCTAAAGATCATAAGGACTGGACCATAGAGGACTGGAGTAAGGTGCATCTCTGATGAGCTTTCCCATCACCTGGTTAGAAGAAGACCTGGAAAGACCTACAAGCCACAGTGTGTCACTCCTACTGGGAAATTTATTGGATGATCTGGGAGAACTTCTGCAAGGCTGGAATGGGGCAGATTTTTGTTTGTGAAGGACACATGAATCAAGCCACATGAAAGGTTATCCTGGAAGAAAACTTGCTTCCTTCTGCTCTGACAATGTTCCCTAACTCTGAGGATTGGGTTTTCCAGCAGGATAATGCTCCATGCCACGCAGCCAGGTCAATCAAGGTGTGGATGGAGGACCATAAGTTCAAGACCCTGTCATTGCCAGCATAATCTCCAGACCCGAACCCCTCTGGAATGTGATCAAGAGGAAGATGGATGGTCAAAAGCCATCAAACAGAGCCGATTTGATTGAATTTTTGTGCCAGGAGTGGCATAAAGTCACCCAAGAGCAACGTGATAGAGTGGTGGAGAGCATGGCAAGATCCCTGAAAGCTGTGATTAAATGTCAGGGTTATTCCACTAAATATTGATTTCTGAACTCCTCCTAAGTTCAAACATTAGTGTAGTGTTGGTTAAAATTAAATATGATTTTGATTTCTTCAAGGTCTGAAAACACTGCATCTTTTTTTTGTTATTTTGACCAGCTGTTATTTTCTGCAATTAAATGCTCTAAGGGACAATATTTTATGTGGAATTTGGGGGAAAGGTTGTCAGTGGTTTATGGAATAAAACAAAAATGTTAATGTTCCTCAAACACACACACCTATAAATAGCAAAACCAGAGACACTGATAAAATTAAGAGATCACTGCAAAATTAATAGAGCTGTATATTTATTCTGTTTTTCTGTGTTTCTGTATCTGCATTCTGTATCTGTATTTCTATCAGTTCAAATAATTTTCCGTTTAATGCATATATATAATATACATACATATATACAATAATACATATCCCTAATGCATATATAATTGATTATTTATAAAAGATATTTAAAAAAATACTATAAACAGGTATATACAAGGGTATATGAATTATCCTGATTACTCATTAGCTATTAAAATGGCATAATAAATAATAATAAATATATCACATTGGGTTTAAAAGGTATCTCACTTTTCACATCATCAAATAATTGAATCTAAATTTGTAACATTCCCATGTTGGGATATTTGCTGTGCTGAGAATGGCACATCATTCAAATTATATCTGCTCTGTCCTATAGTCCCTTTCCATTGATGGATGTGGTAGGGAAAGCATATATAGTGTAATGACAGATGGGCCACGCTCAGCTATATAGTGGACCTACGTATTGTCCAATGTTGGATGTACGTAATAAAATGGCAACTCAGTGTATATGAAATTCATTCTTAAAATAATTCTCAATAAATGTCAAGGAAAACTGAAGCATGAACCATTATATGGACTGTAATGCCTTTAGGATGCATAAGGAGCAGTAAACTGCATCATATGATTAGTTTCATTAATGCTGCTTGAAGCAAAGAAATGTTCCAGTTTCTGCACACATCTATTTAGTATCTTTATTATTCAGTTTGTTACTGACAAAAGCTTTCATTGTGCTTCACTTTGACTTAGCTTATAATTTTTAAATGTTCACTAGTTCTTTATATTTTTTAGGCATTTTCCGACCAAACAGTTCTAGGGACTTGTTGAGAGGGACTACCCCCCAAGGACTACCCCCTGGGGAGTTCCCCCGAGAACTACACACCTTCAAGGGCCTTTTCTTTATAACAGAACTTTTCTGTTTGCATTCACACTGCCAGAAAGAACACAGAATTGACATAAGCTGCATCAATATTGTATTTCCTCTGTCACATATAGGCTTAATAAATTCTGGAATTTACTGTCTGTCCACATGTTTTTTTTTTTCTTTTCTTTTAACATTAACATTAAGAGCTGTTGTTTACACGGCTAATATTTTACATGGATTTAAGTCTTTACCTGACTCAGAATTTTTTGGATTTGACTGTTCAATACAAAGATACAATGATATTTTATATAAACACTCTGGTTATTTTTTAGAAAGCACATTTTTGTATGTTTCCATTTCTCTTATCCTGTTAGTGTAATTCACACCGACTAATAAATAGAAAAGAAAAACAACTGTGAAACTTGAAGAATCTCACCACGCCATATCTGGACCTGGATCTGGACCATTCACCATATACATTCCCCCTTTTTTGTGTGTTCGCCCTGCAGGAACTGAGAACGATTATAGTTCTTAGAACGCTGTTTTTAGGGACTTTATTAGCTCCTATTTCAGGGTAAATATTCTCCCAGCACAATAGGAGCCAAGTTTTAATCTTATTGCAACCATAAGTTTGTTCTCTCCTCTCCTCCAAAGTTACAACAGACCATCAGTATATTATTTTAACTTGTCACAAAGGCGGAAGCTCTGGAAGAGGGAAAGAACATGGCAACATGCTGGGAGACCAAAGATGTCATAAGGTTACAGGTTGCATGGATGATGCAGAAGAATGTCATGCAGATAATATGTTCCAGTTCTAGGTACAGTAGTGCACCAACGCAGTGAACAGCTGTAGGATGAGAACGATTCAGTCCTTGAAGATGAAATAACTTTCATCCTTGCATCATGGGTAAGAACATTATATTTTTAGATGACAACAATGGTGCAACAATATCTGTTGTAATTGTAGGCAAACAACAACAACAACAACAATAATAATAACTTGCTATTTGACAGATATAAGCTGGCATTCCATTGATCTGATCATCTTTCTTGATGTGCTCTTTATTGCTCACTGCCCTATTTAGCTCTGTAGAGTTATTATTGCACCTACTGGGGAAATAGCACTAATAGGAATCCATCGGGGAAGGAATTATAATGCCCCAAGTGAACATTTTCAATGGCGGAGGAGCACCAGACAAGACAATTAATGAAAGGAATGTCTGGGAAATGGTGTGAAGTACTGGAATAATGATCATTAGAAATATGTGTGCATCTTATTTCCTTTGCAGTAGCTGAGAAAAAATGCCCCTTTTCAATGGCCAAATTCTTTGGGCTAGTTTTAGGTCTGTTGTATAAAAACAAGCTACTAGACCGTAAGATGGATGACTGAATGTTGTCTACTGCCTATTATGGGGTTACTCTAAAAATTCACTAGATAGTAGCCTATAAGTCAAGTGTGATTGCTTATCAACTTAAATTTTGAGACTATGTGGTTATGTGGTTAATAATGTTATCCTGCCCCACCTAAATGTATGTTTACAAGCTGCTGCTGTATGTGAGGTTCTACCAGAAGTGACCACCTCTTGAAAATAACCACCATTGAAGCTTCAAACATTCCTTCAATGTGAAATTTATCTGCTTTTTTGTTTGTTAGGGATTTGAAAACCAATGCTCAGAAAAAAGAAATTAAGAAGACTTGATTATTTGAGTCAATGCACCCCTTAAGTCCTATTGGTATAATTTTCAGGACATAACAGGATATAAAATGTTAATTGTCTTCAACAAACCTTATTATTACCTCTTTACAGACATTTCAGACATGTTTTACATTCACACGTTAAGTCATTCCTAGTCACACCATAGGCACTTTCAAAGCCTTAGAGAGTATAACATTGCTCTGGTAATTTAAAGAAGCAGAAAGGCCACATATCAAAATACATTTCAAATTCAGCTTCTATCTTTTCTCTTTTTCCATCATAATTCGGTATTTCTGTCGGCCCTGAGCCCCAATACTAATACTTGTCTCTATTTACTTTAGAGCAAAGTGGTAGATGTGGTCTGCAGTTCCCCTAGGACACATCACCTTCTCACAAATTTAACAGAGCAACTAGAGAAAGCATCCAGACCTCCAGCATTACAGGCATGGCAACTATACAGTCCATGACCGCAAGGCTTTGCAGAGAGTGATTAAAGCGTGTGAGACCATCATTGGTATTGCGAGCACAGACATCAAAAGCATTGGAGGGAAGAAAGGTCTGAAGAGGCCACGGAGGATTCTAAAGGGCAACACTGACCCAAACCATGGTCTCTTTGTCCTCCCTGCCATCTGGCAAACATTACAGAACCACTCACAGTCTGCAAACTTACTAGCAAACACCTTTTTTCTCCAAACTGTGAGACTGCTGAACTCCTCTCCACACAAGGAATCAAGTAATATAAGCTCATAAAACAGTTATTAGTGGTCTTTTGCACCTAACAGGATGTATGTCTTCGAACATTTTGCCCCATCCTGTTACTTTTTATACTGTTTTGTATGCATTTGCACTACTGTATTATGGCCTTTTAAATGTGTTTTCTTGTTTGTGGTATTATACCTCTATTTGAAATAGATTTGCACCATAATATTAAGCTACAGCATAAAGACTATCTACACTGACTACAACTACAGTTAAACCAATACTTCACTATCCCTTTTCCTCAGCAATGCAACAGTCCAAAATCTGGAGTAAAATTATAGAAAAGGTGAAGTAGATGTAAATGACGTGAGGTGAAATTATGGTTTGAAATGAAAATGGAAAACAATATGTTGTACCCTTGGTAATTACTGGCAAAAGGCAGATCACACAGGGAAATTAATATGTTTAATTTTGTCTTTTTTTTTTTTAGATTTGACTAAAATCTGTGACTGGTGGTCAGAAATCTCTTGCAACCTTCTTGATGCTGTGTTAGAAAAGCAGAAGGGAATGTGTCTGCTGGAACAGAAAGGTCTGCAGCACACTAGGGGTTATACAACACATTACAGCTTGAGGCTTACCAGATCGGTCACTTATCGGTCACCTAGTGATGGCTCTAATAAAGTGTTGCGCAACATTGTAAGCCACAATGCTGTGGCAAACAGAACTGACTTGTACACTGCCTCAGCCCATCCTATTTTTATACAGTTGAATTATTAACTGAATGACTGTTCTTATAATATTTATTATTTCTTTAGTTATTGCCATTTAATATGAAAGCACCAGGTGTCACAAAGGATTTATTTAATTAATTTGCGGAACTGAAATACACAAGCAATTTATTCTTGACAGCACAATCTGCGTATAAAAGTGCAGTAACTCATCTCATATCAATTGAAACTGATCAGTCAAGGTTTATATTATTAGTGCCTTTTGTTTATATTAGTTTGTTTTCTTATGCGTAAATTTACTCACACTCAGGATCATGAGAGGGATTTTTTTTTCCCAAAAATATGGGATTTTCTTTTGTAAATGCTTCTGTAAATGATTTTCCAAATAAATCTGCTTGTATCTAGCTTAATAAATGCGACCGAGTGTATTTCGGGTTCTACTTTGGGTTTGTAAGTTTTGTTTTTGTTTGCTGTAGTCTTCACTTTACTAAATATGTTTTTCAGTGTTAGGGGGAATCATGATAGAACAGAAATTGTAGTCTGTTACTCAGGTGGGAAGGCCATTAATATTTCCTCTTATATATAGTAACAGCCACTGAATGCCGCTTTTCTTCTTACTGCTACAGTTCACCAACAGGTCAATAAATCCGTTCAGCTTGATGTCATAATCTGGTAGTAGCCATGCCTCCCTAAGGAATCTAATTCCTTAAAGAATAGTGCTTTTGCAGCATTCCCTCTGACTCTACTAGTGCATAGTGCTTATGCAGCATGTTTGCCAAAGACCTCACATTCATCACAACAATCATCTGAAGCAAATATTTTAAAACTTTCCCTCACATTCCTTGCTTTGACTTTAGCTCTAAGCACACAGTTCCAGTTCCAGTTCTCCTCAAATGTCATGTTTTGATTTGGCCTTTCTAGCCATTTTTGCACTTTCTCTCACAATACACTTTAGGTTGAACAGCATAGTGTGATTACTTATGCAAAAAAATAGAGAAAGCCAACATCCATCCATCTATTACCTATACTGCTTTATCCATCTGGGTCGCGGGGAAGCTGGAGCCAATCCCAGCATCTTCGGGCGAGAGGCGGGG
>JAQMYM010004244.1:0-14725 GCA_030014255.1 Parauchenoglanis ngamensis | reverse complement strand
TGTGCTTCATCTGGCCCTCGTGAGTGCGTGCACACACACGCACGCGCACACACACACACACACACACACACACACACACACACACACACAGACAGCAAACCCTCAAAAGGCATGTGATCATGCATATGAGCCTATAGTTGACTTGTTGAAATGTTATTTATGAAACAATGATATTAATTATTATATTCAATATATAAAAATGTATATAATTATAAAGCAAGCATATAAATAAAGGACAGCACTGTCCACATATGAACTTTACTGCAAACTCAAAGGAAAATTAGAGTCAGAATTGGTTTTTTTCTTTGAATGTGTTTGATATGTAAATTTAAACAAACACCTTACCTGCAGTTTGCTGCGCATTTTAGCGATGAGGCCGTTCAGGGGGAAGATAAAGATCACTGTGGTGATACCAGCTAAAGCCGAAGGGCCCAGACGCTACAGGGTGAAAATCACAAAATTTCACTAGCAAGAACGTTTTTATTGTATCAGTCAGTGAGCTACTCAGATTGCAGTATCATTTAATGATTTCTCTCACAGCAAAATACCTGTTAAGTGAAATCGAAATGAGTTTCTTGTTAAAGGATGAAATATAATTTGTTTTTGTTCCATTACCTGCCAAAGGAAGAAAAGGCACAAGCCGATTTCAACGGGCGCCAACCAAACAGCGTTGAAGTACACTACGAAGTCCATGAGTTTCTGAGTGTCAGTGGACACCAAGTTCACTATCTCTCCAACTGTACACGTCCTGCGGGCAGCGCTGCTGATCACCAGAGACTGAGAGACCGAGAGAGAGAGAGGGACAGACAGAGACAGAGAGGGACAGAGGGAGGGAGAAAGACAGAGAGGAAGAGACAGAGCGACAGAAAGGGACAAAGAGAGAGAGACAGATAGTCCGAAATAGAGACAGAGAAAGGGAGAGAGACAGAGAGGGAGAGGGAGACAGAGAGGGAGACAGAGAGGGAGGGGAGACATAAGGACAGAAACAGACAGTACAAAAGAAGCAGCAGTTTGGAAAAGAGAGTGAGAAAGTGAGAGACAAACAATGAGAGAGAGAGAGAGAGAGAGCAAGAGACTAATGACTTTTTTGATGTTCCTGTTCCACATAACTGTGTTGCTATTTAATATTAATATTCTAAACAAGACTGAGTGTGTATGTAATGTCAGACGTCAGCACATAAACGAGGGACACGATGAATAAGAGACGCTACCTTCCTATAGACGAGACCCATGATGGCGGTTTTGACCCTCATGCCCACCGTGAAGCAGCTGTACATGTACTGATGATTAAAGAGCGACTGCAGGCACGAGAGCAGGAACATGGAGAAGGCGAATAAATAACCCTTCCACAAGGGGGCGTCCTTATCTCTCACCACGTCCAGCAGCAGACTGAGGGAGGAAAATGAAACACTGCAGTCGATCACATTGCAGAAATCATTTGATGCCTTTCATCAAGTGATTTTAGCCTCCAAAAAAAGCACCAAGTTTAAACTTGCATCATCGCTAAGCACTTTTATTTTTTATTTTTATATTTTATTTTATGATTGTAGTTCACACAAATACAAATAACAATGTAGGAATGTATGAAAATTCCTGCACTTTCTCTGACCTGAATAGCTGAGGGATGGAGAACATGAACGCGTCGTGGATGAGGAGGCAGAGCGTTCCCGACAGGAAGTACGGGCCGAAGGTTTTGGCCAGCGTGCGCAGCAGGAGGAAACCGGCGCTCTGCTCCTGACGCAGTTTCTGCAGGAGCTGCGTCTGCTCCGTGATCCTGCAGCTCAGGGTCCGAGATGCCTTTTCACTCCGCTCCTGCCTGAGTATGGAGGAAAAACGGCCAGTTTCATATTACGCCAACACAATTTTGCAAATTTTTTATTATTCAACTGTTAGCTCTGGTCCACTAATTTGATTGGACAAGTGATGTTCCAAGAGTTCCGATATGTCTATAAAAGCACTGGGATGTTTCACTGCGTGTACCACGCCGCTCTTCTGTGTCCCACACGTAAAATTCCACTTCCTACTTTGAAACTGTTACTACGGTAGAGTTAGCGACATCACCGGCGGACATGGCAAGCAAAACATTTCAGGAATATAACTTTAGACTTAAAATATAAGCTTGTCAGATGAAGATTTTACAGGAAGCACCTTTAACGGGAATGTACAAATCAACGTTAGCTAGCTAGCCAGCTATTCGACATGCTATAAAGCGAGTGTTGCGTCTTCGGGATCTATCTCTGCTAGCAGAGGAAAGATTATCCGAACATTTGGCCATGTCTCTTACTCGATATAAATTTCTTGTCTGTAGAACTGCACTCTTGCTTGCGCAATACTGATTCATTTTATTATATATAAATAAATACAGTATGTGTGTGTGGGGGGGGATGTAATATTCTTAAAAATATGTCACAGAGATCAGTACTTTTTAGTAACATTTCATATCACAGCACTTGAATGCTGGATTCTGTTTTGTCAGAAGGTGTTGATTAATTTTCTGTAACAGCAGCTCAGACTCGTAGGTTTATGTTAATACACTCGTCGTAATACGTTATCGTTTCTATAGTAACAACCGACACAGGGACTCAGGTTTAAAACTGTGTAAGGAGATGCTAACATTAATGGAAGGAGTCTCCAGTGTCAGCGCTTCGTAACAGTCAGAGGTAAAGCTGTAACCGAGGAGTTTTACGCTTCTCAATGACATGACAAGATGTGATTTTCTGCCTTATTAAGTCAGAGAGTGAAAATCGAAAGGCTGGTAATGGAACAACTGTTATAGCTGCTATAACATAAGTGATAATGTGAGATAATTGCTTTGTGAATATTCTACAACATTAAGAAAAATATGACGAATAAAACATTTCAGGACCTGATTTGATAGGAAAACAATAAACTACAGGTTGTTAGCAGTAACTCCGCTTCATCACACCACCTTGTAGCTGAATATGTTGCACAGCGGAAGCTTTGTGTCTTTCTGTATGTAGTGACGTCGTTGAATGAGCGAGGTCTTACTGTAATTCAGCACACTGTGTGTTCCACTCTCTCTCGAGATCACTGGTGATTTTTTCAGACGTGTCTTCTTCTCGTAGAGACCAGAGATCTTCAGCAGTTAAGGGTGCGCGATAGCCCTTCACAATCAGCCTGAAAAAACGGACACACACATTACACCGATTTCAAATTCACTTTCATTGTTTTAACAATTGGTAGTTTAATCCACAGCCCTACTATATGAATATTAATCACAGAAATGTATTACAGCCATTCTGGATTGAGCTGCACATCTTTTCTAAATGCGCAGGAAATTAAATCACCTCAGTCCTAAATATTGCATACATTTTTTATATGTTTTTGCACAAATATATTAACAGAGTTTTAAAGCTAGTACAGATGACAGTTTTTTACCCTCTGTTGCACCAAATCTTTGTTTAGAGTTTAATATTAAATATTAAAAAATCATTTATTACAAAAAACACCTTAGAAAAAGTAATATTTCATTATTTAGTTTTACTTAATCCGTTTTACTTTTAACAGTGTCCTTTATGTAAAATATTATTTATATTTCTTATGTAATAATAATAATAAGAAGAAGAAAAATAATAATAATTATAATAATAATGTTATATAAACATTTAGTAGTTTATATAAGTTGGTTTTTTCCGATTGGCTTTAATGTTCTTCTTCTCCATTTTACCCATTTCATTATTATTACTTTTTTTTTTTTTTACATTTATGTACAGCACTTTGAGACTGTTTTGGGAAATAATTGCAATCATTTGATGTTTATCACCACGATTGTCTCCTAATATGCATAAAACTTGTTACAAATACCTATAAAACTATACAAAACTCACCCGCTGAACCACCAGAACAGCATTTTAGAGAGAAAGGAAGCATCTTCGACTGGACACGGGTTCTGCTGGAGAAAAAGGGAATGAGTTAGTAACTTAAAATGGATAACAATTGTGTCAAACACACAGCAAAAAAATATAAAGAACATCTGAAGACACTACACATTAAGCGTTTGTGGACTCTGCAGTACCGTCACATGGCCTGGTCTCAGAGCGTGTGGTCGCTGATCAGCAAAACAGCTGAGGATGAGCTGAGCGAGCTCAAGAGAAAAACAGGAGAAAAACACCACCGATCGCATCGCACCTTGTGAGAGCTCCTGAGAAAACACACACACGGCTCTGTTCAGAACATTGTGTCCAGGTTAAACGTCACACAATCCGAGAAAGGCTTAATTTGATCAATTTATTACATTCTTAACAGAATTTCTACTTGTGTGGATATTCTCCAGGAAACAGTACATTTATGACTTATTGCTCACATGCTCACGTGGAGCTAGATCACCATGCACATCCCTAGTGTGTGTGCATGTATAAGCATGTTTATGCATGCTTTTAAACTCTCTTTGAATGACACAGTAATAATGAGAGGCTTCAGTCCCGGTATTTGTTTGTAAAAAAAACAAAAATGTGATGCAGTAAATTCTTGAACATCAAAACTAATAATTAGTTTTAATTGCCGGAAAGAACTGTCATACAACCTGCTGTAACATGCCACTTTCACATTCCACTTTTCATCTCCAGCGAAGGAGGTGTGGCTTCAGTCAATGTACTTGTCAGTCACTGTGAAGGAAGCATGGTCTCTGTCTGTTATCCTGTCAGTCACTGTGAAGGAGGTGTGGCCTCTGTCTGTTATCCTGTCAGTCACTGTGAAGGAGGTGTGGCCTCCTTGTTGCCTCTGTCTCCGTTCCTGTTATTCAAAATAAAGGAGGCGTGGTGTCTCTCACTGTTTCGGTCAATCCTAGTGGAGGAGGTGTGGCCTCTGTCTCCATTCCTGTCAGTCTAAATAAAGGAGGTGTGGCCTCTGTGCTTAACTTTCTTATTGCCGTAGATGTGTGATATATTACAAATGAATATATATGTACATTATCTGTACACATACCTACATTAACATCTACAACATGTCTGAGTGCAGAACCAAGACCTGATTTTATTTAAAATATAATGTGTGATCACACAACACACAACTCTGACTGAGTTGAATACAACAACATCGTGATAAATGAGTCTAAACTGAGCAATGAATGTACTTTTAATAGAATACACATTTATAAACCATACTAAAATATGTTTAGTGTTGAAGGATTAACAGTTTTTATATTTATTGTCATTTCACAGACAGACAGACAGACAGACAGGCAGACAGACAGGCAGGCAGGCCGGCAGGCAATTCTACCTCTCTCATGGTGCTCTGGATATTTGCTTTGAGAGGAACGATTGAACAGATCACCGTCAGACTCCAGTAGAGGAAAAGAAAAGGCGAGGAGCGGCAGCCCGTTATTCTCTCCAGGTGGATGATACACACTGCCAACACCTGAACACATACACACAAACACACAAACACAAACACGAACATACAGTCTCAAACTGCTAACATAACAGAAATTTGAGAAACCAAACGTTTCACTTAGGTTTCAGTTATCTGGAATATTTGTGATGTGTTTAGTCATTCCGATACTATTTAGTGGGTTGGTGCATTACTTTCATTGTTCCCGTGAGAAGTTAGCAGTTGTGTGCTATGCTGATGTCACTGAGGGACATTGTAATTGCTAGCACAGATACAATGCCAAGTAAAAGTTAAACAATCTCAAACATAAGAGATAACTGTCAGATTTTAATATTAGCTCCTAAAAACAAACAAGCTTCTTTTGCCCCTCATCATGTTTCAGGGATATTAAAGCTAGCTAGTGATCTACGGCATGACGAGTGAGGTGGCACTGATGGCGGTAGCTGGCCGGTTTGAGCAGAGTGTTCAGATAAGGAAGAGAGGAAGCTGGACAGACTGAAGGACTAAAGCGCTGCTGCAGCTGCATCGCTCGCTTCATGAAAAGCTATTGGCTTTAAAATCATTTAAACATAGATTTTTACCATGGTGATGCTGCGAATGGTGGGGCTCAGAAGGAAAACCATGTGGTGCTCAAGCTCTGTTTTCCTCTCAAACAGCAGATAGAGCAGCTCCAAAATATTGCATAACACCAAGCACACACCCAGGACCTAAACACACACACACACACACACACACATGCATGTGATTGGACTGATGCACAGATCTTCTCTACTATAATGATGTTAATGCTCACTGTTCATTAGGTTTTCTGCTCACTGTTTTGGCGCAGCAGAGTCTGGAGAACGAGCTGCTGCCATGATGGAAGCATCGGAGGTAGAGGAGGTAAAATGGACTGCAAACCCACAGATAGAAACAAGGGAACCAGACGAGAACCGTGCGCTGAAAACACTGCGTCAGGTCCGGGTTTAATGTGTACCACGTCACGTTCCAGTCCTGAATATGGACACAAAATGGACAGTATAACCCCACATTCTGCATCAGCATGGAATATAACCAGCCCTATTTAGTTACCTTCTTTCCTTATTTTACTATTAGAATGTGTCTGTCAATGTAAACAAATTGATTTCCATCTAAAGGAATCTTACATGGCCAATAAAACCTATGCTGTACTGGACACATGATAAATGTATATGATTCACGATATCCATTATGAGCCTGGACACAAACTATATAAAGTTCAATATAAACTGTAAAAACCAAAATACAATTAATCCCATATGCGAGTTCATATAAACTTATGTACCATAGTAATAATTATTGTTTGTACCAAATACATTCCTAATAGACTTTTACTATTCGTTATATAATGTCACATACACAAAACAAATGATAGACATTAATAATAAACAGAAACATCATCATCAATTTAATATAAACATATTATCCTGTAATATCCATAGGTTACACTTACACATTCATAAAATCACAATATTCTTTATTATGCCACAACATGCGGTTGATTTCTCTATTCTGATTGGTCAGAAGATCATGTAAGCGAAACTTCTTTCATGGATGTTGCGCAACATTAAATGTAACTATAAATGCATAACAATTGCAGTGGTATAAGATTAATAAAACAATTCAGGATTTC
The DNA here is from genome assembly GCA_030014255.1 of Parauchenoglanis ngamensis. Classification (NCBI taxonomy): domain Eukaryota; kingdom Metazoa; phylum Chordata; class Actinopteri; order Siluriformes; family Auchenoglanididae; genus Parauchenoglanis; species Parauchenoglanis ngamensis. The sequence continues at coordinate 7,725 of JAQMYM010004244.1, read as the reverse complement.
TAAGAAAATGATCCACCTCATTTCAGGGGTTATAGTCATATACTGTATCTTCAATATCCTTAGTTTTTTATAAGCTCAATAGATAGTCATGTGACCTATAATATAAACTCAAAATAGACATAATCATGAAACCAAAACGTCCGATTTATCTAAACTTATAATAAACTCAGAAAATCTATTTAATACATTATACTATATAATATATACACATATTACATTTTTAAAATTTGTATTTTATTTAATATAAAATATACTAAAAATATACAAAATACACACTCATAATAAACTCATAAACCCTTAATATCTCTCATATTTACTCCTATTAAACTATAACACTAATATTTAAAACTAACTAATATTTATTCAGTCATAAAACACCCATAGTAGTTATTATGAGTGTGAACACTGACAGTGTAAATTCCCTAACATCATTATCATTAATTATATAACACACATATATATGTCTAAAGAGCTGGCTAATCAGTTGCTACTGCATTCTTCATTTTATAAATCTTGAGTCACTGAAGTTTTGAAACTTTGTGGGAAAAAACATCAAATGCTTTCCTGCTTCAGACGTGCTCATGCATGCCTCATAAGCCGTATCACTATTTTCTGCCCTTTAGAGTAGAATATGTATTTTGTGAATGCCATCTCAGCCTTTTAATGTGTTTGTTTTGGCGTTATTCACTCCAGAGGAAGTGTGTGTGTGTGTGTGTGTGTGTGTGGGTGTAAAGCTGCTGCATTAAATCTGTACAAATCTTATCCTCCCCCATTAAATACGCCATCGCTTTATCACGAGTGGTTCTTTATGTTTATACCTGGAGGGCAACTGAACTGTTCTTTTAAACTCAGGACATTTAAACATGTGTGTGTGTGTGTGTGTGTGTGTGTGTGTGTGTGTGTGTGTCTGTGTCATATTTATATTACATTGTGGGGACAACATTTCCCCACAATGTGATAAAAAAACCTGTTATTATTTACCTTGTGGTGACATTTTCCTGGTCTCCACAAGAGAAAACTAAATTTTACCAAAATCTGTGAATACAATAAAAAAAACCTGAAATAGTCAAAAAGTCTTGTATTTTGTTTGGTTACCTAAAATTAAGGTTAGGGTTGGGTAAGTGTTAGGGTTATCATAGTTAAGGTTAGGGTTAGGGTTATGCCCATAGAAATTAATGGGATAATTAATTAATTGTGTCCCCACAAACACATATGTGTGTGTGTGTGTGTGTGTAAATTTGCACTACACATACACACACACAGACACATGCACTGGCATGCACCACTGCCATGTGACATCTGAATCTGTTTACTGTAAAAACGCTCCTTTTTTTTTTTTTTTTACCCCACTTCTAATCACAGACTTGCTGATCCTGAATATTTACACAGAGCTTATTTCAGCCCATTACTGGACCTCTAAATGTCCAAATGTATTTATTTTTAAGGGGCAGTTGAGCCAAAAAAATGAAATGTACACAATGTCCCCATTTATCTCCAAATGTAGTCGGTCAGCTTTGTGGTGGTGTCTGGTTTCTCAATCAGATTTGCCGATGTGACACATTATCGGTATCTAAAACATGGACAGACCTCAAACAATCATAGCTCCATCTTGAAACCAAATCACTTTCATCCACAGTGTAAATGTAAAATGCAAAAAAGTAAAATAAATCCTGAGGTAAATGTACATCCTCAAACTCTTCAATCAGATAAAACTAGTTAATGTATGAATGTGAACATACAACTTGAAAGATTCATGAAATTAAAAATATGTCTGTCTCACACACTGATTTTAGTTACTGATGGCAAGTAACTGCCTCGTTCACTAACAAAACAAGGAACATGGGAATTAACTAACAACAGCTTTATTCCTAATTTCTTAAATGATTGCTAGCATGATGCAAACTGGCTGAATGCTAATAGCTAGTTCTCACAATGCAAACTGCCATGATGAATACAACGTGTAGTATGTAGCAGCAGATAGACAACAGTTTCAGATCTCTTTCTCATTGTCATCTGCTAAAGTTAAAATCTATATGTGCAAATAGTGTTTAATGAGGCAAATGCATGTGATGATCAGGCTTGGGGAGTAATGGAATACATGGAACAGCGTCATGTAATTAGGATACAAAAATAGGTAACTGTATTCTGTTACATTTACAGAAAAAAAAAGCTGTAATTATATTACCGATACAGTCAGTAAAAATGGGGATTATTTACAGGATTACAATATTATGAGATGCACAATGGCTGCAACAACTAATCATCAAAATCAATAAAAATCAATCATAAAAATAATTGCCAATACGTTCATTATTATTTGAACTCTGTTATGAGCATATGCATTATGTGTGCTACGTCACTTCATGAAAAAAGCATTTGAGTGAAATGGAGGAGCAGAAACCTCAATAAGTCTTTCTCTATAGTATGAAAATCTTTACAGTACACTACCCTGCAGACCTCATGACGTAACTTGTGTTTTAATGTGAGTAATATTATTACTCATTTGTGGGCATGATGTTCCTGCTTTTTGTCCATCTTTGTTAGGTTTTGTTAAGCAGCAAGTAGCAAAGCTATTTGAATCAATTATGTTAAAAAAGTAAAAAGTTAAACTAGCCTATTCTTCCCATGCTTGTTTCGGTTCATAAGTCAAAAAGAATCGATTCACTAATCTCGGGCATTGAAAACTAAGAGTCAACTGCATAACTTTGCAGTTGATTCCATACACTGAAAATGATTCACCTCACACACACACACACACAGCAAGTGAAATGAGCTTAGTGTGGATGAGTTTCAGTGAAAAAAACAGGCACCGGATATCTATTTTAGCTTTATTTTGAATTTGATTCAACATGCGGTTTGCAGAATGCTAAACTGGTGGCATCCATTACTTGTTAGCTACATTAGCATCAAAACTTTAGTACATCATTTAAAAAAGCAAACTTTTAACACTAAATCTAAATTGTACTTTATTGTGCTAATATTTTTTTTGCGAAGTGACATGAGAATAAGATTTAATAGAGCCAAAACACAATATATTTTGTTGTACCCGATGACACCCTGATCACTGTTCTGTGACTCTGGCTTTCGTGACTCTGTGACCTGAATTCTTGGGGGAATATGAAGTTATGTGGTGTATACACACACACACACACACACACACACACATGCACATTCCCCAACCTTCTGGTTAAAATATGGCTGTTGGCTGTCCATGACGCAGCAGTCTGGAACTTAACAATATGAGATGAACCTTGAAACCACTAAAATCTAAACTGTTCAAATTTAACGGTCCATAAGAAAAGGAAAGGAAAAGTATTTTTCTCCAACCAATAGAACAATCACTGGAAATTCCTTTTCAAACGTGGGATTAAGAAGCGTTTCCGTGCTCCTTTATTGAGGTTCTTATTGGAAATCATTTCATGAATAACAGCACTACTGAGAAACAAGCCAATGAAAGAGAATGCCTTGCACAATTGCTGCTTATCCACTAACTAGCTAATAACTTCATATTACAGATAATGTACTTAACTTTATTCTAGTATCAAGTTACAAATAATAGTATGTACTCTTAGCTGTAAATAACACTCAATTTCCAGGGCCATATGTTCCCATGATTCTATATCCCTGTGGTTCTATATTAGCAGGGCTTTATTTCTGGGCCCACATTTCCAGGACTCTATATTCCCATGGTTCTGTATACCCAGGGCTCTATTTTCAGAGCCATGTGTTACCAGGAATTTATATTGCCAAGGTTCTATATATTCAGGGCTCTATTCCAGGGCCACATGTTCCCAGGATCCTATATTTCCATGGTTCAATATACCCAGGGCTGTATTTTCAGGGCTCTATGTTCCCAGGATTGCATATTCCAGGGCTTTATTTCCAGGCTCACACGTACCCACGAGCCTATACTTCCATGGTTCTATATACACCGGGCTGTATTTTCAGGTCCGTGTGGTCACAAGATCCTATATATCCAAAGATCTATATTACCACAGCTCTATTTTTAAGACCATTTGTTCCTATAGTTCTAGCTTCCCAGTATATTATATCCCCTCAGTCCTATATTCTCAGGATGCTATATCCACAGTGCCCAGAATACTGTTTTCCCATGGTCCAAATTTCCTAGAATCATATTCCCAAAGGTCTGTTTTCCCAAGATAATATGTCTCTAGGATGTTCCCAAGGCTGTATATTTACAACAATACCTATTGTTTTCAAATTCTTATCTTCTCAAAGTTCTATCCAGAATCTTATATTGCCAACATTCCATGTTAGTACAGCTCTAGTACATGGGGCCATATGTTCCCAGGATACTATATTAGAGAATTAAGTTCCTATGGTCCAAAGTTCATAATGTCTTATATTCCCCAGGGTTTTATGTTTAAAAGAAGTCCTATTTTCTCAGAGCTTTATCTTCACAGAATCCCTACATTCCCAGGATCTTACAGTATATTCCCAGGGCTTTATCTGTTAAACCTACAAGTATATTCTGGTATTATATGTCCAGTAATTAACATCTCAAATTATATTTAGTAAAAAAGTGACAACCTAAAATCTAGGCATGATCTTGGGAAAGTATCATATTGAGAAAACATATTGGACCATGGAACAGCACCTAAATGTCATGTAAACATTTTTGGCTAAGACAGTAGTTCCATGAAGGGTTTGAAAGGTTAATGTAAATTCCCCCAGTTGGTTGCATTATTTGCTGGAGTCACACCGAGAAAAAACCAAGCTCATGAGAACAAGTTTAATGGCTGAATTACACCCACACATTCATACTAACGTGTTTAGGGCTTCCAGGCACGATGAGTTCTCCGATAATCAAAGTTCAACAACTGGAATTGTTTATGGGAACTTGGAACCTTGAACTTCAGGTAAAAGTTGTTAAACCAGCTTGGAGTGCTGTTGTGTAATTTTAGATTAGGTCACACACTGACCCGGCATACTATGACCCACAGTTCTCCTTTTAACATGAGGGGTAGTAAATAAACTATGCCTCAGGTGACCATGATGGGCAATTGGGGAAAAGTTCAACCTAAATTCATACACAAGTATGCGAAACATCTGACCTTATGTCACACATAACACTATTTCATTACACACAATGTTACATTAACAGACCAATGCATGATTAGCCTCCATTCAAACCAGGATTATGGAAAACCCATATGACTCTTTAGCCACTAGGACCAACACCTTATTAAGATGATAAAGAAATCTTGTTAGGACAAACAGTGTGGAAAATCTTTTGATTTTATTGCCATTTATGAGTCATCTGAAAGAATCAAATAAGTTAAGAGACATGCTCTGCCCAAGACTTTCTGCCAAAAGCATAAATCCAAATTATATTTGTTCAGTTTTGGGTGATACTTTCCCATTAGGTCTTCAGTCTTTAGTTGTGTTACCCTGAGAAATACTACATGCTGGCTTGAAAACATTTTTGGCATGACACTTTAACAGACAGGCACAGCTGGCACATCTTCAGTAAAGCTGTGGGATTTCAGTCCCATTCCTACATGAAAGATGGCACAGAAAGAAAGAGAGAAGATGCAAAGAAGCCAGAAAAGCCCTGATGTGCATGCACTTATTCCTGTTTGTTTGGTAGGTTGGTCTGAGGACAAACACTGTGGGCTTTCAGACTAAAACAAAATCCCTCGCGCACCTTTGGAAATACTGCTGACTTTGCATTACGTTCCTCAGAGGATGTACTGCTGCACCATAAAGTGAAGCAAGCAGCAGACATGGCTGCGGAGCCTGAGAAGAAGAAACGGGTAAACTCCTTTGCAGCAGGAACTGAAATGGGCACTAGACTCATAGAGGAAGACTATAGAGGAAGACTGCGTGTCTTTACTGTAATGCTGGAATGCAAAGTAGAGGAACAATGCAACACAATAATGAGGTACAGAAATTTCAGGGAGCGTACAGAGATGTACTTTCAGTGGTTGCATGTTATTCTCTAAGCAGGTCAGCTGTGTGCTTTTGGGATCATTGTTAAAAAAAAAAAAAAACTATTTAGACCATTGGATAAAGGAAGTGATTGAATGTAGGTCAACAGATGATATCATCAAGTAATTTTTATATTTGATCAGTCATCATGATCATCTACATATCAAAACGTGTTACATGAAGCACTTGTGCAAGAAACGGTATCAGCAAGCCTGAAGGAAACCCCCCTGGCACTCTGGAATGAAAGGAACTAGAGCAGAAGGTTACGGAGGGAACGTACTCTGGTTCTATGACTGAGTAGATCATCCAGAAGATGAGCATACAGTAGCAGGGAACTTTTATAGAACATCCACATTGACAGATATAAGAACTTTGATAGTCACAACGGTAATGTAATAAATCATACAGTTTATTGATTTTCTCACATGTGAACCACAAGCATGATCCCGATAAAGCGGTTACTGAAAATGAGTGAGTGATACATATTTTTTAATGGTCAAGGAAACAAATGTTCAACAAAATACTTTTAAACTAGAGAGCAAGTTCATTTAGCGTGCATGATTTGTTGGCGAGAGAAATTGTTTATTCCTGCATGTTGAGCCCCAGTCGTCGGATGATTACAGTGACATATCTTGCTGATTGTGTGTACGTCTGTCAGTTCACAGGTTTATTGTCTAGTTAATCTTGCTGCTTGTTGAATCTTGTATCAGAATGCTTGCGCAAAGGTGGTAGCACGCAATGGCAAATACTTATTTTATATTGCATGTATGTAATCTTGTCTTAAATCTTGTCTCTCTCTGTGTGTGTGTGTGTGTGTGTGTGTGTGTGTGTGTGTGTGTGTTTTGGTTCATGGAAATGCATTTTCTGTATTGTATCATGAATTTAAGGTGGACCTGACTTGACTTGAATTGACTCTCATGCTGCATTCTAACCACAGAAAAAGAAACCTACATGCTTCAGCATGCCATCACACACGCACTGTGAACTTCAGATTTTGGATGTAAAAGTGTTGTGATTTTGTATAGCAACTGAAGCTAAAATTATATGATATCACTTGACTGCATGACTCTTTGCTATCCCAATCCCAACATGAAGAAAAGTACACTGTTCAGCAAATCCTTTGGTAACAATCCTGTTAAAAAGTGACCAATTAATGAGCTTTAGATTAAAAGGTACTACATGACTTAATTTTCAGTGCCTGACTTTGGTTGTGCTCCAAACCCAGTCTAAGGGCATCATGTATGCTAGTTTAGGCTTTAATGGTGTTAAGTAATTTCTTCTATCAAATGTGACTAAAAACATGGAGGTAAAAAGGCTCAACCTGTGACCTGACATGACTTCCAAGCTACGCTCTAATCCCAGAAAGAACACGATGCCCTTCAGCAGATTACACACACCAACTGAATGTTAGATTCTGCATGCAACAGAGTTAGTCATCATGCTGACTTTATTTCGCATTGCTTTGCTTTACTGTCCTGGTTGTACTCCAGTCTCAATTTAAAAGGATCCACAACTTTCAGTAAACCATTCAAGTTGGTGTTTAAGCATTAGTTTGGAAGAAAAAGCAACAATTTCAGGTGCTGCAAATTGAAATATAGTATATGACTTTATTGCCTTACAGGCAACATCGTCTGTGCTCCAGCCTTCAGCAACAAGATTACACCCTGGGCAGGTCGCCAGTCCACCACAGGGCCGACACAAACAAACAGCCACACACGCTCGCATTCACACCTATGGGCAATTTAGAGTAGCCAGTTGACCTAATCTGCATGT
>JAQMYM010004243.1:0-14740 GCA_030014255.1 Parauchenoglanis ngamensis | reverse complement strand
TAGGACACTGGGATGGGTCAGGCAGGCCCGGAAAGCAGAAGGGGTCAGGATCACTGGATTCTCAGGAGTAGCATGTGCAAACAATATAGTGTATGTCATTATCACGACATAATGAAACATTGTTTTCCCATGATAATAACAAAATTTTCCAGAGATCTTGAGATAATGAAACTTGGTTTTCCCAAAAGCATTACTGAGTCATTGACTATCAGCCTGTGCAGCAATGCCAGAAGAGAAGGAATATTTTGATCAGTATGTTACGTTTCTGTTCAATCAAGCCTGACACAGGCTGAAGTAGCTTTATGGCTAGCCATTACAGACAATGTTTACATTAATGTGCATAATTTAAAAAGGCAGTTAGCAAGACTTACTTAGACTTAGCTTGATCCTGTTGTGAACTACGTTGCTGACCAGCTATGAGGCAACTTTTGGATACCTGAAGACAGAGATGCAGATCAGTGGGATTACAGGTAAATTATGTTGATATCATGGGAAAATGGAGTTTTGTGACCTCAAGAAAATTATGTCATTATCACGAGATCCCAAGAAAATCTATCTCTGGAAAACAATGTTTCATTATGTCATGATAATAATAAAAATAACCCATTAGCATGTGAAAATGGGCCAAATAAAAAGTGTAAATTTGTGGCCTCTTAGGGCTTTCCGCAATTATTACTGACCTTTTCACATGCCAGTAATGTTTCAGGAGTTCGATTTTAAGGAAATAATGTTCAACATGTTGTAATAATTAGTCATCTATGAATATTGATTAATTATACTGAATAGTTTAATTAATGATTGTTAAGATAAGATGAGATGATATTAAAATAATAATATCTTATCTATAAGATAAGATAAGATAAGCTTATTGATTGATTGAAATTCAGATGTTACAGCAGTGCCAAGTAGAAGAAAATTGAGTGTGAATAATAAAAATTACAATCACAATATATGCATTATATACGAAGTTTACATGGGTTGTGGACTTGACACGATGTTTTCACTGTCACAGAAAATAAAATGAATGTAATTAGTATTGTCATCATTTAAAATGCAGTATAACATTTCTTTGTTCTACATGGACCTGTTGCTGTTTTGTTATTAGATTTTTTTACATTTTCGAGCCAAATCTCAAAATTGTCCTATGGTGTGACATTCTCAAGCATGGTTAATAATTCATTAAATAATTAATAATAAGTGGGAGAAATGAGTGGTAGAGAGAGGACACAGAAGTATAGAGAGAAACTTAACAGGGATCTTTAAAGTGATCTAATTTTCAACAGCTTTGAAAGAAGGACAGCAAATTGTGAATTTCTTTTATTGAGAAATCCAAACAGTAAATTCAATAAGTCATGGAGAAAAATTGTTTTATTTATAATTTCATAAATAAATAACACTATATGAAAATAAGTATCTCTCTAATGCTATTTGTTTTAGCCAAGAGCTAACAAATTTGTATTTATTTTAACTTATTCTAATCTAAAAAGTGATTTTATTTTATTTTTATCTTTATTGTACTTTGAGAATCAACTTTAAACAGAGTAATCAGGAACATTGCTTGAGTCAGTGTGGTTTGTTGGACCACTCAACACTCATGCTTTCACTCTGCTCCCTACTGGTTCCCTGACAGGCTGCTGAAGCTGTGCCTGTTTGTCAGAAAAAATGCTGAACTGGACAATAGGATAGCTCTGCTCTACCACATTAGAGAAGATGCTGACACTAACGCCTTTGCCTCTATAGCTGCCATGGACACCACCACCCAAGAGTCTGTCAATGCTCCTACACAGACCACAGATTCATGGCCCCAACTGGCAGCACAACTGAGCTGGTAAGTTTTTGCACCTTGTCTGTCAGAGGCATGGACGATGACCAGCAGAAGTGAACAAAGTGGCAAGCGCTCAGACTGCCACCCTCATTTCCTGTTCCAACCTTGCGGTATCCAACTGGGGAATCCTCTGAGTATAGTGTCCTTGGAGCCATGCCACAGCATCTCCCACCAGCTACACTGATTGTGGAAGATTCTGACATCCTACACTACCTTCCCAATCTGCTTAAATGTACATATCTGTGCGGAAAATGATTATTCATATTGTGTGCGATGACATTTGTGACCGAAAGTCTGAGATTTTAAAACAGGATTTTAACAAGCTTTTCAGCTTTATTAAATCCTGTCTTTATCTCTGGGCCATTTTCAACACCATGGAATAGGATCTAGGCATTTGGCTCTGGGAGACCTGTTCTTCATCCAGTCTAGCTTTTATTGACAATTTTAATCTTTTCTGGAATCATCCTTTTCTCTTCAGGAATGATGGAATTCACCCAAGTACCCTAGGTGCTCAGGTTCTAGCAGACAATATGTTTAATTTAATGTTGAACAGATTTACAAAGTCAGGGCTCCAGACTAACTTTCTCCACTAGAAGCACTGGTGCTCCTTAATGAAAATTTTAGGAGCACCAGAACAAATTTTAGGCGCACCACTTAAATCAACAAGAAATGCAACACATTTTTGTGCTACATATAGCCTTTAGCCTCCGCCATCTTGGACAGACTTTTTTGTTACGTCTGTGTTTCTAGAGAATGCCACGTACCAAAAGTATCACATGTTGAACTGATTCTCTTTTTTTTTTTTTGTTTGCATTTCCATCTCAATTTTGCTTGCCTTGGTGAATTCCCTCCTATTGGTCTGGTCGGAGTGACGTCATATCCTGCAGTGGATTGACAACTTGGCAGAATCATCAACTGTGTAAATAATTTATACAGTCAATGGGTGAAGATAACTAAGCACATCTAATGTATGTAATGCCAATATCTGTCATGACCTGCTCCTCTCCATTCGCACAGTGTGCCGTGAAAGCTCGGCCACGTGCGAGGTGCACTCCTCTGCTGTACTCCATTGACTACAGTTCCCACTAGCACCTGCTCCCAGCCACGAGGACTGCCAAGGGGGGACCGGTGCATTTCATTTCATGGACCTAATTAAACAGTGTTTAAAAGGACTGCCTTTGTGCTTCGTAATTTGACTAGCCCCGCAACACTATTGCCGAGCATCATATTCCCGTGTTTTGTTTGCTGTGTATTGACTCTGTTTGTGTTTCTCGACAACTGTTTTTGGACTGCCTATAATAATCTGTTTGCTGATCGCTCGACCCCTTTTTACGTTTGTGGATTACTCTCTCTGCCTGCCGATTTTGTACCTCTGCCTATTGTGTTTTAATAAACACTGTACAGCTTTTACCTCTGTCGCCGAATCCTGCACTTGTGTCTAGCTATGCAGCGATGGCGTGATTGCCTTGACAATATCATGCTGTTGTTTTTTTGCATATGATAAAATGCAACAATATAATAATAATAATAATAATAATAGTAAAAATAATAAATGAGACACACATTTGCTGAACTTAAATGAACATTTATTTAACACTGATGCTAACATTTATATTTATTTAATATTTAACACTATTTAACATTGTCTGCAAGTAGATCGGCACCCTGCCTGCTGTAGACTTATCAACTTATCAAAGTGTCCACAGGTAATAAAATTTGAACTTTGTAAAAAAATTATGAATTAATTTTAGATATTCTCGAGTTTATGGAAAATAGCTGGAGCTAATGAAATCAACTTGTCTTCTGTGTTATTTAGTGAGATTGTGATTGTTCCCATTAGCTAACTAGCTAAATAGCTAGCTAGCTAACTAGCTCCATATTAGCTGACTAATGTGATAGTGGTAATGAGCTCCAAGTCTTGCTGTTTCGGTCACACTGTCTTCACTCCTGTTTTATATAATTCGATATTTGTCTTTTTTTTGCTTTTTCATGCACACCAATTAATTTTTCATGTGATATATGATGATGATTTAAAAAAAATTCCAAATGGGGGACATATTTGCAAAGTGTGCCTAGTTATAAAATTTAGTCATACTGTCTCCAAAAATGGTCACAAAATATGACTAAATGGTCGCAGTTTAGAGCCCTGGGAGTGACTGAACCCCCACATTTGTAATTATTCAGCTAAGAATCATCCCATTGACCTCTCTACCACCTGTTTGTATTACCAGCTGCCCCTACACTCTGAATAATTCTTGTGAAAACCCAGAGAGTCCATATCATCCCTATTATAATCAAGACTAGATTATAACCTTTGGCTCCTTTGGCTTTTATGACAGCTTGAATTTTTTGAGACATGGACTTGACTAATGAAAAACAATATTCTTCATCAATCAGGTTCCAACTTTCCCATATAGCAGTTTTACCATATAGAGCCATATATATTTACCATATATAGCCTTGTTATGGACCATTTTTTTCAATTTCCACCATAAATTTTCAACCGGATTGAGATCTTGAGTGTTTGCCGGCCATGTCATTTAGTTGACATTACTTGAAGAAAAGTTTTAATGCTCTTTGCTCTGTGACAAGATGCATTATCATCCTGAAAATTACTTCACCATTCATCCATCCATTCATTACCTATACCACTTTATCCATCTGGGTCGCGGGGAAGCTGGAGCCAATCCCAGCAGCTTCGGGCGAGAGGCGGGGGGTACACCATGGGCAGGTCGCCAGTCCACCAAGGGCCAACAAACACAAACAATCACACATGCTCGCATCCACACCTATGGACAATTTAGAGTAGCCAGTTGACCTAATCTTCATGTCTTTGTACTGTGGGAGGAAACCCACGCATGCACGGGGAGAACATGTAAACTCCACACTGAAAGGCACCCTGTGTGACCCTGGGATCGAACCCAGGACCTTCTTGCTGTGAGGCGACAGTGCTAACCACTGCACCTTCATTTACTGTAGAGGTAATGACTGGTATTTCCCCTGGTCCTTTACATGACAGGTAACCCCATATCATAATTGACTGTGGAAATTTGCTTGTTTTCTTCAGTCAGTCATCTTCATATGTTTCATTGGAATGGCATCAAACAAAAGTTTGAGCATCATCATCTTGGCCAATGCAGATTCGTGATTCATCATTGAATATGACTTTCATCCAGTCATCCACACTCCATGACTGCTTCTCTTTAGCCCACTGTAACCTTGTTTACTTCTGGTTAGGTGTTAGTGATGGTTTATATTTAGCTTTTCTGTATGTATTTCCTTCAGACATTTTCATACAGTTAAGTCACAAACATTGACTCGTTTCTGTTCATTTGTTTTTCATTTCTTTTGTTGTTTCAATTTGCATTTTCTATTTTCAAGGCATGTTGCTTTGGGTTTTCTGTCCATATGCTTGATGTCCTTCCTTGGTCTTACCTGTATGTTTCCCTTTGAAACTTTCCCATTTTTTTGTTCATTACCTTTTGAAGGAGTTTTATAATCTTTTCCATTGTTTCAACTGACAGCTCACTTGTTGAGGTCACGTTTCCTGTCAATCATCCAGGTGCAAAAGGTCTGCAAGCACTTTCTTTTATCTGCAAAATAATTAGCATATTTAGACTTGTGCAGGTATTTGTTGTAGAAATGCAACTTACAAGGTGATTCCATATTTTTCCCTCATTGTTGATTGATTCCATATTTTATTCCTTTACTTGATCTGAAAAAAGTGCCATTAATTACAACAATTTCTTTTAATTTTTTTGAGGTACATGTTACAAAGCCAGAATATTTTGTGTCATATCTGTGATTAGGTTTTCTTGCTACAAATTAAAACAGCTGAATGAACATCCTCCAAGTGTAATGATTCCCTTTGTGATTTCCTTGCTAATCTCACAGACAATCTGTATAGTGCATTGCTTAACATGTTCTATGTTGCTCCTCTTATTACAAGAAAATGCACACAGACAAAATCAATGATTGAGCATGGACACTTGCTCACTTGAGTGCAGTTGGCATGTGAGGCATTGAGGTTGAATCCTACATAGTGGATCTTTAAGGAAGCTATTTTATAATTGTTATGGTTATAGCTGAACTTTCCTAAATTATCTATCTACAATTAACAATAAAGATTAGATTTAGATTTAAAGAATAAGATCCTGGATTCTGAATAAGAATAAGATCCTGCACTTAATTAATTACTCTAACTACTCTATCTAGTCTAATAAAGAAATTTGTACATACACCCAAACATTTTTCCTTCACAAACTTTACTTCTTTTGATTTAGAATACCATTGATGCTCTGAGTGGCCGCTTGTCCAGATGCACAAAAAAAGCCAAATTCTTGGAGCAATTTGAAAAAATTGCCACAGCAGGATTTTCTTTATATGAGAAAAAAAAGGACTGGCCATATCAACTGGAGCAGTGCTATTGAGACTGTAACTTTTAAACAACGTGACTGGAAAAAAGTTTTGTAAATGGTGTAAAACCTTTGACTAGATTATTAGGACAGATTTCTTTTCATCTGACCCATACAGGAGTAAGCGGAAAAACAGTACATCTCCACACTGCATGAGCACAAATAATTTCTTCATGAACCAGGATTCACTGCAATGTTCTGTAACTAATACCAGTGACTGAGCTTCTAAAAATAAAGAAAACTGTTAAGTGAGATTCAGTGGTGCTTGAAAGTTTGTATGCCCTTTAGAATTTTCTATATTTCTGCATAAATATGACCTAAAACTTAATCAGATTTTCACAGAAGTCCTAAAAGACAAGAGATAGGAAAATATCACTAAGACATGGGTTATTCTTCTTTCACTTCTTTCCTCTAAATCCCTCAAAACAGTCAGGTGTTGACCTGGTTCCTTCTCTTGGGAACAGAAGCTACACTTGGTTGACCCAAAACAGCAATTTTGCACTGACCCAGTGTAGATCAGTGCCCAATTAAAATTAATTTTAATTAATCCCCCAGTGATCAATTAAAGCAATTGATGCTTTAAAATTCAACTGGTCAATGTCATGATCTGCTCCTCGCTGCACCCATAGCGTGCTCTGTGAACTCTGCAGAGATTTCGTGCTTTCTGTAATCTCCGTCGGGCATAGTGTGGAAGCATGCACTTCAGTATTTTTCTGCGAACTCATACCAAGGACTACAGTTCCCACGAACACTTGCATCCTACTGGGATGACTGCAAATTGGATGCAGGTGCATCTCATTCATTTAGACAATCACGCTGTGTTTAAAAGACTCTCAGATACGCTAGCACTTTGCGAAGCATTAGATTTACCCCGTGTTGCTATTGCCAAGCCTAGTATTCGCCCGTGTTTGCGGTCTGGTATTTTGACTCTGTTTTCTGTGTTTTGGATTACTGCTTCTGTTTTGCCTGCTCTGTGTTGTTTGCTGATCACCTGAACCTGTTTCCGTTTGTGGATATTGATACTGCATGCCGATTTGTGTGCTTTCACCTCCGTGTTTAATAAACACGTTTGTTTTACTGCTGTCTCCTATCTTCACTTGTGTCCAGCCAAACTCTACACATGTGACAGGATGCTTCACTGAAACTGGGAGGCAGCAGGATCATGGGAGGATGGCCGCATGCACAAGATGCCCTCATTTTATTCTACAGCATTTCTGGATAGAAACTCCTGCAATTTATGATGGACTAGAATATCCTACAAATGGCTTCCTGTTCCAGTGCCAGCTGTTTTTTGAGCGCCTGTTAGAGCCAAACCAGCTGAGGACATTGGGGTGAGGTGTATGATTCGCTGGCTTACAGGACCAGCTCTCCGGTGGGCTAAATACCTGACCACCATTGAGCACCCACGCCTGCTGAACCAGTGCCATGCTGCTGTGGATTTGAGGCCATTTTGTAAGGAAGAGGCAGAGGCGAAACAGTTGGAGCTCCTGCAGCAGGCAGAGAAGGTGGCCTGCATTCCAGAGCTCCAGCGGCAGGCTTAATAGGCGGCCTGAGTTCCAGAGCTCCAGCAGCAGGCTGAGAAGGTGGCCTGCGTTCCAGAGCTCCTGTGGTAGGCTGAAGAGGCAGCCTGTGTTCCACAGCCACTTTCAGAGAGAAAAAGGGAGGCTTTTGCTCTAGAGCATGCGCCAGGCTTTGAGGAATGTCATTGCTCCTCTGCCAGGCTTCAAGGAATAAGCCAGAGTCCAAGCCAGAGTCCAAGCCAGAGTCCAAGCCAGAGTCCAAGCCAGAGTCCAAGCCAGAGTCCAAGCCAGAGTCTGACCTGGTTCCTGTCGCCACCACTATGCCCACTCCGGCCACAGTCTCTAGTGTTCTGTCATGTTCTGCCCCTCGCTGCATGCATAGTGTGCTCTGTGAACTCTGCCATGCACAGCGTGCTCTCTGTAATCTCCGTCACGCATAGCGCAGAAACACGCACTTCCGTATTATTCTTCAAACTCGTACCAAGGACTATAGTTCCCATGAGCACTTGCATCCCTACTGGGATGACTGCAAATTGGATACAGGTGCATCTCCTTCAATTAGACAATCATGCTCTCTTTAAAAGGTTTTTCTGGTATTTTGACTCTGTTTTCTGTGTTTTGGATTACTGCTTCTGTTTTGCCTACTCTGTGTTGTTTGCTGATCGCCTGAACCTGTTTCCATTTGTGAATATTGATACTGCCTTCCGATCTGTGTGCTTCACCTCCATGTTTATTAAACACGTTTGTTTTACTGCCGTCTCCTACCTGTAATTGTGTCCAGCCAAACCCTATGCACATGACAGTCACGAGCATGTGTGTTCTTTGTCTGAAGTTGGCATGAATTCACATCTAAAACATTCAGGAAGTGGTAGTAAATTCATATATAACAGCTTTTGTTCTTTCTTTTAGTATGGCTCTACACTGATCCACCAGATCCACTCTGGTATACTAAAACCTATACCAGCACTGGTTGGTGCTACCTAAATGACAGCCTGATTAACTCTATGGATTCTTCACCCTCAGCCTTCATTTCAGAATCCTCCATTGTATCTTCAGTTTCTATTTCTGACATTCTCCTGTCTATGGAATTGAATGTGTACATTTCACTTACTTTCTTCCTCTCTCCCTGTCTTAGAAATGGACTTTTCCTCAGCTGGCTCATATTTCTCATTCTTGCTGTCACAGTCAGTGTCACTGCACTGTGACCCACTCCCTTCTGGATTCTCTTCACTCATATTATGATGTGAAATGTATGAACTACAATGCCCCCCTTTTTTAAAAAAACAAACAATAATTATGACCTTATACCAAAAATGCTTTAGCTAAAATAAGTAGTATTTTTAATTATTAATATTTTATATATTTGAAAAATATTACTACCAATGTCATATTTGTAAAAATTTGGAGCCATTTATTTAAATACACAAAAAAAGCCGTAGATGTACAAATTGTTAATCAGTTTGTAGTCATTGTTGCATACATATGTGGGCATCTGGTTTTGAGGTAAAAGAAAAAGAACTTTAGATACAAGTAAAAAAAATTGCTTTTAAAAATCTAATCATGTTCATTTGAGTCTGCTTGACTTTTTTTGACTGATAGGTCTTTTTGAGTTGAAACTATTCCAAACTCTGAATTTTATCTGACTTTTCTCCAAAATTGCCATTTGTTGCACTAATAGGATATATTTTGGTTGAGGGGAATCACTTTTTGCACCTGTGATAAAAGCTATTAAAAACATTGAATGCTTTGCATGTTGGACCATCTTGGCAGTAACCATCTACAAAATAGTTGCAAACTTGACTTCACTTCATTGAGTGGATGTCAAATTGGTAGATTATGCATGGCAGAACAGTATCTGAACCACTGAATAAAAACTGTTGAAAATTATTTCTGTTTGTTGATGGAATTTTCAAGCAGCAGGGTATCTAATGTGTTTTTAAGGTGTTTTTAAACTAAAGACAATGTTAATGCATTTAAAAGTATTGATATTTGTGCTTTACAATATTTTATTTCTAAAGGTTAAACACCCTTGTCATAAAATGTCAATGTTATTTACGATGGACTTGGCCATCTTTTTCTTGAAGTCAGAAACTTTGTCAGAAACTTTTGTGTCACTTAAAAATTCTTCCTTGTCTTTTGCCATCATGCTGTCTACACCGTAAAGTTTGGGGTTAGGATACAGACCTATGTAGTACTGATGTTCTACCATGTTCTACCATAGCAGAAATAAGTACTATAGCCTTTCTTTTGTTACATGAATCCCATGGCTTTGGGGAGTGTAGCACTAATGATTCTATGGGAAATGAGGAGACTGGGAGAAGTGCACTCACTTTTCAGTAGGACTTATTTGTGGGTCTTACGCTGAGATATGCTGAGACACACTCACGGACAGAAAGCTCTGTGCTGGTTTGAGACTTTTCTGTCTGTCTCTCATCCCGGGTCTAATTCCTGCAAACACACAGAAACATATATACATACTGCATTGGCACCATCAAGCCATAATCCTACATGCTCCACACATACAATTTTTTTAATGATTTTGTTTATTTCTTAACATTCTATCTTGAAAAAAATTGTGACAACAGCAGATGATCCCTTTGTATTTTTATTTTATTCAATAATGTTCTTGAGAATGAAATGCATTCTTTTTGCTTTCTCTACTCTGTCCACTCACATTTTAATACAAATACATCTGAAAAATGATGATTTGTGTTATTGCATGATCAAGGTTTCTGGTGCATAATCATGATGTTGTCAATGTTTGCCAGATTTAGTTTATCTTGGTTAAATATGATAAACAAGTAAATAAGCAAATATGTAGCCTAAAAATGAGCAAAAGATAACAACAGAATATTTTTAAGCTTTTAAAATGAGAATGCAAACTACTCTAAGCAGTGTAGGTTCTGCTGAGAGATGTACACTGAGTCTGCTAACGTTAGTGCTAAATGTAGAATGAACTTCAAATATGTAGGAATACTGTTTCACTTTGTCTCATTTGGCTTTTTGATTGTTTATTGTAGCAGGTTAGTTTTGTGGTGGCCTATTGTTGTTACTATCTTTATGCTTAACTGGTCATATGATGATGATGCTAAATGAGAATGTCTGTTTGCTTTGCTGACTTTTACTGTATATTTCTCTGGGCTATATTCGATATACAGTAGTATATCGTAGTATATTGTAGCTTATTATTTAGCTGGCTGCTGTTGTTTTACAAGCCTGTTGGATTGTCATTGATATGCTTGTGTTGGGGTAACCAGATCTTATGGTGGTGTTGTATCAGTAAACATTTAAAAAACCTGAATCAATCTTTCTCTTCTTGTTCACTCCTTCACTGCATAGTTGTATCTGCATGCGATGGAACCTAGACATTAAAGGTAACCTACAAGCAGCCACGTGGTTCTTGTGCGTACTTATAATATAATCCTGCCTGCGCAGGTTAGGAGACAAAGGTAAAAGCTGTTTGTCTTTATTAAACACTCTTTGGCAGAAGTACAAAGACGGTAGGCAAAAGAATAATCCAATATACAGACAGGGGTTGAGCGATCAGCAAACAGAGTATCAAAGGTAAGGCAGAAACAGTAGTCCAAAGCAGAGAAACAGTGAGTCCCAAAACCAGAACACAAACACGGGAATTAAAGGCTCGGCAGTAGCAACATGGAGGCTAAACTAATGCTTTGCAAAGTAGGAGCGCATATGAAAGTCTTTTTAAACACTGCATAATTGTCCGTGAATTTGATGCACCTGCATCCGCTTAGTGCAACCTGAGTTGGGAGCCAGTACTCACAGGAACTGTAGTCCTTGTAGTTCGCGTTAGCGTGCGGAAGTGTGTGCTTCTGCTTTGAGTGCGACGGAGATGTGAAAAGCACAGCGTGCGCGGCCGAGTCCTCAAGCGTGTGCTGTGAGGAGTGGGTCATGACAGTAGCACAAATTGTCTTGGCTAGGCAGCAAAACATCAATGGAACAGAGCTACAGCTGACCAATTGTTTGCTGTCCTCCAGAGCAAAATGCAATGCCTACATTAGCTCAAAAATTTCCATTTTTCAGTTTTAATACCATTAGCCATCTCATACATATGTCTTTGTTGTTGGTGACACAGATAACTCATACAAAAATGTATGAAGGTGCGCATGCATGGCATTTTGGAGAACAGATGCATTACCAGTACAGTTAGATACAGGTCACTTGTAATTGTGAATGTGAACCATTAAGATCGCCAAATCCGATCTGAGCATAAAATCTACATTAAACAATGAGGCTTGAAATGTAAACATAGACAGTGATGGCAGTGTAGAACTGGACCATCATAGAGTGTGGGAGAATTGTGCACCTTTAAGTGTCTCAGGAAGTAGATTTTCTGGGCTTTCTTCACAATGGTGGTGATGTTGAGCTGCAATTTGAAGTCCTGAAAGATTGTGGTCCCCAGAAAAAAACAGTGGTGACAGCCCTGTATGGATATGGGTGGGACACAGTGAATTCCTTCTGATGTCCACAACCATCTCAACAGTTTTCTGGGTGTTGAGCTGTTGAGCTGGGTGTTGTAGCAGTACCATGATGCCAACTGCTCAATCCCCCTTCTGTATGCTGATTCATCATGCTTCTGAATGTCCAATCAGGGTTGTGTCATCTGCAAATTAATGAGGTTTACAGAGGGGTCCCCTGATTTGCACACCTTGTGGAGTGTGGTGGAATGAATAGAAATTAGGCACCAATCCATCCAAGCAATAAGATTCACCAGTGCTGATGGTCCATGATTATGAAGTGTGGTTGCCCATTCCCACATGCCAACATCGAGACTGTTGACCACATCATCCATACACCTGGTGTCTCTGTAACTGCTGGGGATCAAGCAATGGGTCCATGATGGTTTTAAGATATGACAGCTCAACTCTCTAAAATTCTTTCATAACCATAGATAGTGAAAGGGCCCTTTTCCACTGCATTGTATCGCTTTTGGTATCAGTAGTTGCTTTTCCACTAACCCCTCATTTGTAGCTGGTTGTCATAGTGATGCCATACGAACTACTGTGATGTCATTTTCAACGTGACACACATGGGAACATTTCTGGATACATTGAACTGACAAATAAAATTAAAATCTTGTTGGCCCATCATAGTTCTGCAGTATGCAGTGGTGTAAAAGTGAAGGCACAGGTCGTCCAGCTCAAGGATACAGATTCCCTTTCCTCTTCGGCACGTATTACTTTTGCTGGAGTTTCGTGACTTTTGGGTGTTTTGCTGCTGGTAACTCAATTAAAATTAGCCTGCCTGTACTGATAGTTTGCTTAACCCTCTGTTAGTAAAACTGTTATGGAAATGTAATTGGCAAAGTTATGGGTAGTTTTGTAATAAATCAAACATTATGGTGTGGCATTACTCAGATTGAAGCAGGATTCTGCCTGTCTTACTAAAAGTTAGGGTCTCAACTGGTCTCTAATGAAGGCAGGAGTCTTTGGTCTGTGACTTGCTTTAATTTGCGTACTGAAAACACAAGACAAAGTGTAGAGTACATGTATACTTTTCAGTTTTAGTTACAGAGGGTTAGGCAAAATATCAGTACAGACTGGCTAATTTTAAACGAGTTACCAGCAGCAAAATTTGAGAATAGGCAACCAGGTTGCCGGTTTGCTAGCACTGCACCTTCCCCATTACACTACAAATAACACTTACAGTGCAGCTTCTTTTTGCTACCTGTAAACTGATGATGCTTTTTATGCCTTTACCATTGTGTGATATCCATTTGATAGTTTGAACTCTGATTTTTTGTGTGCACACACAAAGTCAGTGAAGTATAATTAATAAATCAGAAATGAGGCAGTGATAGTGACGTTTCTGTCTGACCAATCAAGAGTCTGCAGCGTTTTCATGTCACCTTTTGGTATCACCTCAGCTCACTTGGAACTTTGACGGAGGTGATACCAAAAATATTACCGGCTACCAGGTACTATCCACAACTCTCACAAGCCTAATGGAAAAGCAAAAAGGCGAGTAGAGAGGAGTCAAACCGATGCCATGCAGTGGAAAAGGCCACTTGTCTGTAGTCATTCAGACCAGAGACTCTGGCTTTCTTTGAAAAAGTTATTATTGTTGATGCTTTGAAACAGCCAAGAACAATGCAGAGATCCAGAGACTGAATGAAAATAGCTAGAAAGAGAGGTGACAGTTAATATGCACAGGGCTTCAGAGTGACTGGGGAGACAGTACACAAACCATGATATTCTGTCTTCTAAAGACCTTGCTTAAATCCCCCACATTGATTTTTTTGAGTGGGGGGGGTGGGGTTGGATGCAGGGGAAGTTAGCTGGGGGTGTGAATGAGGCCAGTGTGAGCTTTGGAAGAGTGGGCAGTGTGATGTGTGAATATGGTTTTTACTTATAATAGAATTGGTTGAGTGTATTGGCAGTTGATGGTCATCTAATTGATGGTATTTTTTTTTTGTAGTTGTTGTCTGTATTGCTGTCCAGACTGGAGATGGCTTATTGGAAGAAAACTGGTTCTCAAGATTTTTGGACTAGTCCACCTTAGCAGCTTTGATTGCCTTTTGTAGTCTGTACTTGGATATTTCAAAAAGGCTTTTGTGTTCATCTTTTGTTTTAAGAAGCTGTCTGAGTTCAGCTGAAAATCAATTCAATTCAATTCAATTTTCTTTGTATAGCTCTTTTAACAACAGTCATTGTTACAAATCAGCTTAAAAAAAGTGTATAAATTCTGAATATAAACTTATGAATCTATACATTTATCTATATATCCCTAATGAGCAAGCCTGTGGTGACAGCGATGGCCGCAAGGAAAAGTTCCCTGAGATGGCAAAAGGAAGAAACCTTGAGAGGAACCAGACTCAAAAGGGATACCATCTTCATTTGGGTCACACTGTATAGTGCAATTACAACTAACACACTTTAGTAATAGGGTCAAGTTTAGAGTGCAAGACTGTTCGTGGTGATTCGAGTCCTCTGCCATTGTAGCAGAACCGCTCATGTCAA
>JAQMYM010004242.1:0-14741 GCA_030014255.1 Parauchenoglanis ngamensis | reverse complement strand
AGAGACAGACACGCACTCCCTCACACACAGACACGCACTCCCTCACACACACACACAGAGACAGACACGCACTCCCTGACACACACACACACACACACACACACACACACACACACACACACACACGCACACACTCAGTAAAATCACAATGATCTTCCATGGACTACTTCTGCCTCATATTGACTTCTCACTTTAATATTTCCTCTTTTTAATTAGGGAAATGGACTCTAGTAGCCAAAATATATATATGTGTGTGTGTGTGTGTGTGTGTGTGTGTGTGTGTGTGTTGGTGGATGTGGATATGTGGGTTTTGGAAATAACATTTAACATCTGCAGAGTTTGTTACTGCAACTGTCAAATAATTAAAGCACGTTTTTCCGTGTCGTCACTGCCACGTGTTGTTCTGCAATCAATAATAATTTTACACATTGCCAGGATTCATGATTGCAGTAATACTTCTTAAATTTATGTATCATCTCTAAATAGAATTGAGGTCATATAATGTCATCCAAATCTAAATTTATTCAAAGTGAGTTTAAATCACACCATTTTAACACATGATTTGACCTTGGAAGGTCACAAACGAAAGCAGTGCAGGCAGTGATGAGCATTTTATATACAAGTTAAAATTGCAGCATTTATATGCAGCATGTATTGTCAACAAAATACAGAAAAAAATGCAAATTTTAAAAACTTTTTTAATGTGCACAATTGTCAATAAATATTTCTAAAATGATTTTTTTGTTGTCGTAGACTCATGTGTCTGAAGTCTTAGTAAGTCAGATACATATCACTTATTAAGATCCATTTTATTACATTGATGTAGGAAACGTCTCATGCTCAACGGCACATACAGGCAATGCCATAATTTTTGGCACCCTTAATGATATAAAAAGCGATATCGCATGCAATGAGTGATAAAAGTAAAAATAATCGGGAAGCTGTAAAGTTTTACTGGGACGCAGTATTTTTTCCAAAAAACATTGTTTTACAATTATTGGCACCCCATTGAATATGTCCTAAAGTTAGTTAAAAATAGGCTGTGAGGATGTTTTATTAAAGGATGGTGAGTAATGATATGGAAAATGTTTTTTTTTTATTGTGTGATTTTGCTAGTTTGTCAATAATTCAGGACTTTACTGTATGAAGATAAACCTGGTGCTGGATCAGCAATCCTATTTTGAGAAGTTTGATAAATAAACAAATAATAGCAAATGCACAATACTGGAGTATTTTTTTTCAAATGCAAATGTTTTATCCAAAGGTAGAGAATAGAACAGAGTGCGCCCTCTACTGGTAATATAGCTTTTCTCCAGCATTTATTCGTATCGTGTGTGAAGATGGAATCACCTTCTCCATCTTTCCGAGGTAGGAACATTCCGACACTGAACAGCTCTGAGTCAGTTTAACACTCGGAGTTGGTAAAAGTCACAAAACTGCCCACTTCCACAACAAACGTTTATTCCCAGTTGGAAAAGGGAATAATGCGTGTGTGAAGATGCACAGCCACTGCTAACTGTTAACAACCTGCTACTGCAGAGCAAGACACACCCCCATGGGCGGGGCGGACACATTCTAGGGAGCATTTAATGGGACAAATTCAAGTCAGGTAAAGAACGAGTCATCAAAAATTTTTCTGGAAGTCACATATTATGAAATTAAAATGCTCTGTTACATTAAAAAACAGGTACAAAAAGCTATGAAACACTGACTTATCTATAACATCATTGTTCCAATGTCTTTTTAATCTCAGCATCTCAGTCTCACAACATCTCACTGAGCCGTCTCCAAGCTGTCACTCTTTTAGCTTTTTCTTGATAAATGTAACATATACATTAGACTTGACACTCCAACCTTGTTATTTTTGCTGCTTCCTGAAATGACAGGAGGAGGAGGAACTAATAAGCACTATTGCAGGTTTCATATCTCTTCTCACCCCGCCCACGTGTTCAACAACTTCCTCAGATTCCTTAAATTTCAACCCACATCTAAATTAATCCAGTATCTCACTGTGGTTCTGCATCTGCTTTCAATTACACCCTCACCCCATCGACGTCTCAGTTCCACACTGTTTACCTACAGCTGATGTTTCTGGTAGGTTCCTGGAACTGGCAGGTTCCTGCAGTCGATGGGAAAGACGCTAAGTTTCCTCACCAGACATTTTTATCTTCTTTGAGCTGTTATCTGTACCTGCTGTGAAATTCACCTGGGATCCAGTATGTATAGTTAAGGCCACGTTAATCCAAATCAAATTATTCTTCATTCTTATCATTCTTTATTCATTTTCCACAGTGTGAGGGACAAGGAGCATTTTCATGAACACAGTTTTACACACACAGCAGGCGGCGCAGTGGAAGATCCGCTACACCAGCTCCAACTAAACTCTTAAAATGATCCATAATGTTCACAATCCTGCTCAGAGCAACACCAATAACATCTTATTCGCACAAAGATCAGTGAGTTAATGACGCTCCCAGCTTCTCATAACAACAAAATTTTTTCGGTGACGTCACAGAGGCAAGCCATATTACATATTCCATAAAAAAAAAAAAAAATAAAAACAAATGCAGTTAAAACACCGTTACCAATAACTTGTTTTTCTTCCAAGGCCCTGAACTGGTCTTACATTATTATACAGAGTATTTTGTAATAAATGAATTATTGTTATGAGAATAAATAAAGCAGTTGGCCAGTTTAGTCGCCTATACGCTTTAAGTATTAATTAATTATTTTGCTTGAGCGGAAATATGTTTTATCATGTATAAAAAATTAATAAAATGAGAACACGATTACATTCATAATCTTTTGGAATAATTTAAAATTGATTACAAGCTGCATGAAGCTAAAATGAAATGAATCATAACTTTATTATCATATTTATCTCACTTAGACTTTTACATTCACTTTAATTATTAATAAGAAAAAAATGATGTAAAAAATAAGGTGAATGACCTGCAGCTATTCTAGTCTGTTATCATGTTTAAATCTGGATTTAATCAATGTATTAATCAGTAAATGTATGTAATATATAATTTATCTGTTTATTTTTTGAGTTGCACAGCTCTTAAGGCAGACACTACAGGTGAATAGTGATTTGTTTTAAACAGTCCTAATCAATCTTTCACAGGTGATTACTGCTATAGGGAATGATGTACTGTGTGGGGAAACAGAGTGGCTCCACATGGGTTAAATGTGGGTAAATGGAGGCTCCTGCATGGGCTGCACGTGGGAACCGTCAGGGTGTTGAACGGGCTGCTTTCCTTTACAGCTCCTTTTAACTAGTTAAACAGAATAAAGGACCCAGAGAACAGTTAACCTTTAGCATTTAAAAATGAACACAAAGAGCAAAGTAAATCAACAAGAACAATAAGAGAAATATTCATAGTAATGTTTATTAAGATTATTAACATATTAACAGTGTTTTTTCAATTGCTTATTAATTAAAGCTTTAAAAAACTAAAAGAATGAAAGCGTATGAATCCTGCCAAGGCCACACCCATCCGTGGCTGAAGCCCACGAAAGTGCGTTACGCCGCCCCGTGCCGCAGCATGAGCAGGGTATATAACCCGAATTGACATTTCTGTAAAGCTGCTTTGTGACAACGTTCAGGTTAAAAGTGCTACACGAATAAAACTGAGCTGAATGGAATTGAGGTAAGGTTTTGCTCAGCCACCACTTTCCCTGCAACCCTCCCACCTTCGCTCATAGTGTGTTCTTCTAACAGCCAAGCTAAAATCAGTGCCGTTTAGTTTGTCAAAATGGCCTCATAAACAAAATCCTTATTGCTCAAGGGACATAATGTACCTTGGTGGCTGTCAATATTCTCCGTCCAAGTGTAAGCTTGTGTGGGAAACATTTCTAGTAGGTTTGCATGCTTTCACTACTAAGAACATGAATCAAACTATTTTTATGCTCATGTTAAATGATACAGCAGCTTATTCAATACAATATAAACGTATTCAGCAATAACCTGGTTTAAATGTGGAGTATGTGCTGAAAGAAGCTCTCCTGCCAGACTACCATCACCCTCACTGCCTGTCTTGTCTCAAATAAACCACAAGCACGGACAGATAAATCAATAATACCTGCTTACTAAACAAGGAATCAGAGAAATGAACAGCTCTTCTTTTGTGTACATTAAAACTACGCTGGCTAAACATGACACTTTGGCTCTTCTTAGTGTGGTATTGTTGCACACTTCTATAAATGGGTGAGACTGAAAACATTTAAGCCATTAAAAGTTGATTGCTTTTTGTTTAGCGTCAGTTTATTTCCTTTAACAAGGCTGAAACAGTACAACTGCCCACACATTAGATGAGAAATTCTTCTTCTTCCTTCCACAGTCCAAATCACAGACATCACTGTTCGCTTAACAAGTTTATAAAAAAGTAAGTGGAAATGAGTAGTAAGAAATATTAAGTTTTGCCTTTAAAGAAACAGTAAAGTTGGTGTGAAGCTCAACCACAAAACAGTGAATATGGGAATAAATAGAAGAGACATTATAAGAAAAATAAACTTTCTCAGCAGAACAAAAACATCTCCATTTAGGACTAATTTTGCTTCGGGAAATTTCACAAGCAATTTCAAGCAATTTTATTTCTGGGAAAAAGAAAGTACGCCCTTCTTCAATTCTACATGTTTTTTATTAGGAACTAAATAATAATCGTGTGCATATAATACTATTCTAATAAAGTGTTTTTGTATCAGCGTACTGTATTTTAACACATTTTGTGCTTAAGATTCATACATTCAAGTGCTGGTGCTAAAACAGTGCTCATTTACCATCTCTCCTGACAGACAGCATCAGATATTTCCAAAAGCCTCAGCTCTATTATAGGCCTAAAGAAAAGTTATAATTGACATGTCCATTAGTTAAGTGAACTCACCATGGCTGTTGCTTCCCCAGTTTTACCCCAAAAACATGGATGGGATCACCCTCCCATTATCAGCAACGTGTTTTAACCCTACTAAAATTAGTTCACCAAAATGATCGAACCAGGGTGTAGAACTTGGATTTTTACAGTTTTAATATTAAAACAGTGTCAATGCTGTGATAAGTGCACACATCAAGCAAATCTCTCCAATAATGTCTTCTTTGTCATAAAAAAGGCCAGACAAGCCTTCTCTTACTCCACAAAAGTGTGGTTAAAATGGCAAGTTGCCAGAAAAATATAAATTTTTATTTGCATAAAGATAATGTCAATGACAACAAAGCTGGAAAAAGAAATGCTGGTCCAAACCAGTGGTAAAAAAAAAAGAAGTGGTCAACATCAAAACATCAAAGGTGAGTAACACTGCTGATCTTTATTGAGGTAAGTGATGTTAAATAATAAGCAGGGCAATTATTACCCTCCCTTCTACTTGGAGCTATGCCTGTAATTATACGTACATGACTATGTGTTTGCTGATTGTTCCTGGGAGCTTTGTGTCTGCTGTTGTTATGAATTGGCAGGATTTTTATATAGTTATGAATGACGCAATGGTGCACAAATGATGAATGTTGCTGATTATGTAAGTTTTAAGTGTAAGACATAAGTGTACGTCTGTGTGTAAGTGCCCGTGCGTCTGTGTGTGTGTGTGTGTGTGTGTGTGTATACATATGTGTGCATGCACACAACATTCTTTTTGATGACATGTTTAAAATAGCTAGAAGAGACACCACTGGATTTAACCTCCTAAATGTGGTCTGATGCACAATATACATTGTGACATGTTAAAACCCTAGTTTTTAAAAAACGTCCTCAAATTCATTTTGATGCCATGTGAAGAGAGACCATGCTACATTCACATAAGTCACACTGGCTACTCACTATGCAGTATTTTGAGAAACTCCATGAAACAGCTTTTAGGCTAACTTACAGCATGATGTCACCAAATCAAATACAATGTAGAAAAAACATCATTTCAGCTTTTATCTGAACAGTTCTATTGTTGGTGTTGCATGTGGCATCAGAGACAGCTTTCGTAATCTACATGAAACTCATCGGGATAAAGTGAGTTTAACATTCAACATCAAACTACTCCCGTGATCTATTCCCTTTAGCTTAAACAGCTGAAACTTCCAACTTCCGCCCACGGACAACCACCAGCATAACCGTATAATGCATCCAAATGACACAAAGACTTCTACAACAACAACCATGGGGGAACCGCGCGAGCTCTCCAGAGACTTCCTCCACCTGGATACTCAGGCGCCGCCATTTTCGTGAGGCATCTATGTCATTTTTATAGGTAAAGGGGTTTTGCTAATAGCTAGCACCAACACAAATAAAATATACTACTCAATGTTAATGTTCATATTAACAGGGGTGAATGGCTTTTGCCTGACAGGGCAGAGAATCGTCACACTGTGACTTCTTTTTTTTAATTTTTTTTAATGGAATACGGAATATGGAATACGGAATATGGCTTGCCTCTGTGACGTCACCGAAGAATTTTGTTGTTATGAGAAGCTGGGAGCGTCATTAACTCACTGATCTTTGTGCGAGTAAGATGTTACTGATGTTGCTCAGACCAGGATTGTGAACATTATGGATCATTTTAAGAGTTCAGTTGGAGCTGGTGTAGCGGATCTTCCACTGCGCCCCCTGCAGTTTACGGCCGGAGCTGCAGCCACAGCAGACGATGGAGAGAAAACACCTGCACCCGAAGGTACGACTATTTCTCTGTTTAACCCTCCGATAGTTTCTGTGGAAACACCGCCCCGATAGCAAACCTTTTAAAATAGCAAACAAACACAAGAATTTAAGTTGTAAGTAAAACTTATACTGAGCCAGACCATTTGGCTCAGTTCAGCAGTAAGAGCCGACTCCTTCGGCTCCTAAACGGCTCTTCATTCAGCACCATTTCTGTCTTTTATAATTCATAACATAAGTATGAAGCCTTATTGTTTACTTTTCATAAGCATAAGGTAAAGTCACGTTGTTTGTTGGAGAGTTTGTTTAAATACATGCTTTAAAGTATAGTATGGATCTATCTGACTAATGAACAAGATTTATTTGATTCCGAATTATTTATTTGACGAGCCTAGACTCAGTGTGCTTCAAATTAAAAAGCAAAAGTGTACAACAAATACGTGACATGGGAAAACATAAAAATAAGATGGATATGAGGAAAACATAAAATAAAAACCAATAAGATAATAAGTTAATATAGGAGTGATGTGGACGCTTCTTTTGATATTAGTTAATACTCTGGCTGCAGCATTCGTAATAAGCTGGAGTTTATTTAACACAATACAATAATCTAGTCTACTAGAAATAAACACATGAATCGGCTTTTCAGAGCCTAGCTGAGACAAGAAGCATCTAACCTTAGATATATTTCCATGGTGATAGAAGACAGTCTTGGAGATATTGGAAATGTGCTTCTAGCAGTTAAGATCAGCTTATAAAATCACACCCAAGTGTTTGGCACGTTCACAGGGTTTTACAGGCAGGGGAGCTAATAACAAGTGAATCTGGTACCTCGGGTTGGCCTTGGGACCAAATAAAAGAACCACCTTCCACAAATAAGAATTCGAGTTCAAAACATATCTGGAAAATACTATTCCTTGTCACCTTTTCCAAAGCATATTAATATAATAATGATTATGTTACAATAAAGATATATCATTTTCAAACCATAGCTATTCAATAATAATTCTTTCAAGCTGATGCAAATGTGGATTAAATAGTTTATTAGTAAAACCAGGCAGACAAAGTGAAAGTGTGAGTAATTGTGCTGAGTTACACCCAGATAAGAAGTGTAAAATACTGCCTGTTTGAACTTTTAAATATAAATAATATATAATGATGTGTGATGGCTTTTTTGCTTTTAGACCCTGCCATGGAACCGGTTCGGGTCCAACCCTCAGAGGTTCCTCAGGTGACGGTAAGTTTGTTCTGCTCCTAACTTTAACCCTGTAGCGTACATTTACAGTCTCTTACTAACAGCAGAACTGCAGGTTCATATGTACTGCATTCATATTGTAATGTTTCTTTACAGTAATGACACTTTCTATTGTATTTGTAAATAGAGAGCAAATCTATATTTACGTGCATTTTAAAGCTATATTGCTGCTTTCACACGTTTATTGTAGGTATATCTTAAATAAGAGGTCAGATTAAAGAATAATTAATTTGCTACAGTCTTTCTGACCACAATCTTTTCATATCAGTAAATATCTTGAGTAGCCTGCTAACTAAACTTGGTAGCTAAATATTAGAAAGTATTAAAATATTGCCACTTGCTGTCACTTGCTATTAGCTAGCCACATTAACAGTAGCTCACCTGTTTTCCTGGACTAGAGTTTAGGTCCATTATGTAGTGATAGTCTTCCTCATTGTCTATCAGAGCATTCAGTTTTTTCAACATATGAACCAATCAGAAGTTGCCCCCTTTTTAATTTTTTTCAATTACAGGATCGCTTGACAACTGTGGATTGTGTTTACTCAGATTGTCTTTTGTCTTATACTAAATTTATTTGGAGATAAGAAACAATTAAGTGTTGTTAATAAACAAAATAAAAAACTCAGGAAGGTGGCAAATACTTCTTCATGGTACTGAAGCTATATAAACTAGGTAGTGGTTAAGTAGCTATATAAAGGCTAACAGGTCTTCTGCATAGCTTATGTTCTGATGTAAACTTGCCTTAAATGCATAATATATTAACCATATATTATGGCATGCTGTTTAGGTAATTATTAACTCTGAATATATGGAATGAAACTTGAGAATATTGAATGAAGTCTGACATCATTAAGGCACTGGCACCATGTTGTGATGTGTAGGCTAATATTATTCTGTACTGGTGCAAGAATGTGTCGCTATGAGATGCTATGAGAGAGTCAGCATGAAATCTAGTAGGAGCAATACTAAATAATGACGACATAATTACCAAAATGGCGAATACATGTGGACGTACGGGCCAAAATAATACCGGTAACTGTATTGAATACCGTTCTACTGCTGAAAACGTTCATTCACTGTTTCCCCATGGATGGATGGATGGGTGCAGTGTACGTCACACCAGTAAAGCTATTTTGCAGTTAGTTATTCTCAATTCCACAAGCTATAAATATGTTGTACACTGTTCATGTAGTTAATTTAATCTTGACGGATCTATTTGAAGCTTTATTCAAATTATAGCACTTTAACTTGCACAACATTTTATATATTACTAAATTAAGCATTGGAATCATGAGCAAATATTGTGGTATAAGCATAATAACAGTGTCTGTTGTTAAAAGTGCTATACAATTAAAACGGAATTGGTTCAATAACACACACTCCAGACAGGTCTGTTACTTAAAATTAATGTAATATTACTCAGCTGTGTGTCTGATGAATACAAGGTGTCTAAAACAGATAATCATTGATATGGTGATGTTTTTGTCAGGATTTAATGAAGGTTTAATGAGTTTCAGTTGTAAGCTCTCTGTAACAGTCACGGTGCCTTTAGAAACTTATCAGCACCGGAAAGTCTAACCCTAGGACAGAGGTGTTTTACGCTTTCTCTGTAAGATGAAAAACTGACGTGTCTGAGAGAGAGCGAGAGAGAAAATTGTGATGCTGGTGAGGGAATGATTGTTTATTTGGCTATGTTCAATTCAGTTCAATTCAATTTTATTGTCATTAACACAATGTGCAGGCACAAATATAAATGAAAAGAATGGAAAAAATGCTGCGACTTGAGCAAAACAGTGGTTTGATCACAAATCATAAAAGTGTCTAAATGTGTGTTAGAAGTAAATAAAGCAAACAAGCCTCAATTGTTGTACTTTCAGCTCTCCCTGGCTGAAGCAGAGGAGAAACATCAGAAGGCTTTGGAGACCATTGATCATTTGGAGGCTGAGAAGTCTGACCTGACAGACCAGGTGAAGACACTGCGAGGAATAGTGCTGGATATGGGGGACCTGCTATCTGAGACTCACAGGGAGTATGATGCACTAAATAACGTAAGTAGAAAAGACTTGCATTAAGCAGATCCTTTTAATATAAGTATAGCTGGACTGATATGAAAAGGTTTCATGTTTTGCTACATGATGAGGTTAATTTATTAAAAATTGTAATTGTATATTCAAGTTACTAGTTTTTCTTTACTCAATAGAACTAGTACTTGTCAATGTGAGCATTAAACACTCAGGTTTGAACTCTTTTGAACCATGTGTGCATTTTAGGAGTGTGAGCAAGAGCAGGAGGGTAACAGAATCTTAACTTTTGAGTACAATGAGATGAAAGAGACTGTAATTCACAACGATGAGTTACTCAAGGTAAGAATTCCTCTCATGATACAATGACTGTTATTGTGAGATGTGTGTGTGTGTAATCCCTTGTGCAGTCAGATTTTGGGAAAATTTTGTCCTTTTGGCATGTGACACTTTTGTGGTTGTGGAAATGGATGGGGAGCATGCTTGTGATAACTCATGTGGGTTTATATTCACTCTCACTTTTCAGAGGAACTGAGACATACTCCCATACACACATACACACACATACTGCCACACACACCAGCACACACCAGCACATACTCTCATGTCTTCATGTCTTCTGTCTCTCTCGTCACTTGTCTCCCTCCTGCAAACGCAGAGACATATATAAATACCCCATGATTAAGCAGAGGTGAAAGGCATCACATGTTGCTTGCCGATTCAGCCTGCCTCCTCTCCACCCACAGCCAATGCTTGCTTACACTGCCACTGCCACATACCCCCGCCACCCAACTCATACCAGGGAGCCATGCGGCTTGCAGCTGACACATCCATGGTGGGAGAGGTAATCCACCACCACCATTTGAACCCTCTGCCTGTGGACCACCTCAACCTTAAATGGCTGAAGCGCCAGATACCAATAAGTGATCCACACATTATCATCCTTCATGTGGTGGAGCCATTGGAGCAGAGCGTGGTCAGAATAGAGAGTGAAAGGGCGTCGCAGCAGGTAACATCAGAGGTTGAGGACCGCTTGTTTGATGGCCAGACACTCCTTTTCGATAATGCTGTATTTACTTTCATGCACCAAGAGCTTGCAGCCGATGCACAGCACAGAGCCCTCTTTTCCCTCCAACACCTGGAACAAAATGGCCCCCAGCCCTCTGTCTGATACCTCAGTCTGTAATACAAAAGAGAGAAAAGTCAGAAGAATGCAGTAATGGCCCCCCACACAAAACTGCTTTTATCTGGGAAAAGCCCATTCGCATGGCTCCGTCCGCTAGATCAGATCTGGTCGCCCCTTCTTAGTGAGGTCAGTCAGTGGGCTTGTGGCATCTGAAAAATTATGTACAAACCTTCAATAGCCAGACAACCCAGTTCTGGTCAAATGACCCAATGAGATGCAAATAAATTCTTTAGAGATGGTTCAGTGTTTTATCCTGTCCTAAATTTGATTTGATTGATTTGATTCAACTTTATTGTCATTACACATGTATAAATACAGGGTAACGAAATACAGTTTAGCATCTTATCAGAAGTGCAGAGAGCAGCAAATGCAAACTTATTTTACGCAGATTATGTACAGATAATGGCAGTGTAGAAGGATCAGAATAGTTATGTACAGTTCTGTACAGAGGTGGGAATAGTTATGTACAGATTATATACAAATAAGTTAAGTGAGCAGATAAGGGTAGTGTAAAAGGTGGGGATAAATTAACATTAGTATACAGAAGAGCAATATACAGAAGAGTTGTACAGATTATAAGAGCAGTGTAAAGGGTGGGGATGAATTAGCATTAATATACATAAGGGCAATATACAGATAAGTTCGGTAGATATACAGATGTTCTACAATGCTATACAGAAGGGCAAATATACAGATGTACTATGGACAAATATACAGATGTGCTATGGACAAATATACAGATGTACTATGGACAAATATACAGATGTGCTATGTATATACAGATGTACAGATGTGTAATAAACAAATCTACAGAGTGCTATGAATATATCTACAGTAGTGGAAGAATAGCGCTGTGAACAGACTATAATAGTGAACAATGTAAGTGTACAAACAGTGTCCCAGACTATAGCAGTAACCAATGAAAGCATACAGTGAATGTTGAGAATAAATGACAGTCATGGTCATTGGGAGGGATGAGGGGGAGGAGTGTAGAGGGTTAAGTGTATGTGTGGATGGGAAGGTTCAGCGGGGGACTGAGTTCAGTAGGGTAACAGCTGTGGGGAAGAAGCTGTTCCTAAACCTGCTGGTTTTAGTCTGAAGGTTCCTGAGGAGTGCCAGTGTTGAGTGTGATGGTGGTAGAGCAGTTATAGCCTGACCTAACATGCTGGCGTCTGTTGGTCAGAAAGTCCATGATTCAGAATTTATATACCTTTGTGAAGCTGCTTTGAGACAATGTCTGTTGTTAAAAGCGCCATACAAATAAAATTGAATTGAATTGAATCCAGTTACAGATAGAGTTGCTGATTCCAATGATCCACAAGTTTAGTGATCAACTTGGGGGCAAGCCAATGCCCTGCCATGCGATTACGATGAGCCATATGGAAGAGAAATTGGATAATCTCTTCCTTAGATTGAGTGTTGTGCATCACTTGATATAACCTGCTATTAATAATAGAGATATATGGACAGGAAAGTGCAACATTAAGCTGGAGACCTTGACCATGGATTACTCTCACTTGGTTAAAAGCATGTCCCAAGGTCTCAGCACGTGGCTCCTCCGGAAGGGAAATCCCCAAAGGGAATCCCTACAAAGGGAAGAGGGACAGAGCCCCGCCCCTCCTCCATGTCTCCCTGATGCACAGCTGACGCAGATGGCCCTTGAACTGCCTCCCCAGCCAATTCACATTCCACAGCTGCACACATTCTTCACCATGCTTTATCTGTGCAGGACCCAGCCTCTAACTTCAGGCCAGGAGAAGAGCCTGGAAGTGCTGCTTCCTCTCCAGACATACAGTAGTGCAACAAGGGCCTGATGTTGGTTTGGTGGACACTGGTAAGGGTCAGGAGAAGCTCAGCAAGGGGCAGCTTCCTCAAATCCATGATTTTGGCATCAGTGTGATGCTTTTGTGGCTGTAAAAATGAGGAGATGGAGAGCAGGCTTGCAATAAATCAGTTAGTTTCATTTTTCATTCTCACTTTTCAGCAGAACCTTTATTTGTACGTCTATCCTGTCACACATACGCACACACGCACACACACACGCACACACACACACTGGCTCACACACCACTCTGTGCTGGGATTTTAACTTCCTGTCTGTCTCATCATGTGTCTCTCTCCTCCAAACACATAGACACGTATACGATACCCCATGATTAAGCACAGGGTACTGCCCACAGATGACGCTCGATCACATCACCGCTGCCACATGGCACACAGAAGTCAAAGTGTGTGAATGTGTGTGTAAAAGTAAATAAAGCCAATGATCCTTAATCATTGTTCTTTCAGGCCTTACTGGCTGAAGCAGAGGAGAAACATCAGAAGGCTTTGGAGACCATTGATCAGCTGCAGGCTGAGAATTCTGACCTGACAGAGCAGGTGGAGACACTACGAGGAACTGAGAAGGACATGGGGGACCTGCTATCTGAAATTTACAGGGATTGTCTCAAGCTAAAGAACGTAAGCAGAAAAGAATTGCATTAAGCAGATCCTTTTAACATAATAAATATAGCTGGACTGATATGAGGAGTTTTCATGTTTATGCTGCATGATGAGGTTAATTTAACCAAAATTAAAATTGTAAATGTAAGCTCCTAATACTTAACTGGTCATCACCTATGTAAAAATTAAACACTCATCCTTGAAATCTGTTTTAATCATGTGTGTGTTGCAGGAATTGGAGGAGGCTCACCGCATCCTCCAGGAAGAACAAATTGAGATGAAGGCTCTGTTGCAGAAGGAAGAGTTCCTGAAGGTAAAGTTTCTTCTCATAAAACTATGACTGCTATTGCAACTTGTGTGTGTATGTGTGTGTGTGAGTGTGTGTACTCTTGTACTGTCACATTCAGGAAAAATTTGTCTTTTGGCACCAAATTATAAAAGTGTGTAAATGTGTATAGTGGTAAATAAAGCAAACAAGTATTATATTGTTGTACTTTCAGCTCTCCCTGGCTGAAGCAGAGGAGAAGCATCAGAAGGCTTTGGAGACCATTGATCAGTTGGAGGCTGAGAATTTTGATCTGACAGACCAGGTGGAGACACTGCGAGGAACAGTGCAGGACATGGGGGACCTGCTATCTGAGACTCACAGGGAGTATAACGAGCAAAAGAACGTAAGCAGAAAAACCTTGCATTAAGCAAATCCTTTTAACATAATAAATATAGCTGGACTGATATGAGGATTTTTTTTCTGTGTTTATGCTGCATGATGAGGTTAATTTTTACCAAAAATAATATTGCTAATTACTATTTTTTTACTTAATAGAAGTGGCCCTTGCCTATGCGAACATTAAATACTCAGGTTTGAACCTCTTTTTTAACCACATGTGTGTTTCAGGAGTGTGAACGTGAGCAGGTGGCTCACAGCATCCTCCAGGGAGAATACAATAAGATGAAGGAGACTCTGATGCACAAGGAAGAGTTCCTGAAGGTAAAGTTTCTTCTCATGAAACTATGACTATTGTGACTTCTGTGTGTGCGTGTGTGTACGTGTAAATCTTGAACAGTCACATTTTGGGAAAATTTTGTATTTTGGCACCAAATTATAAAAGTGTGTAAATGTGTATGGTGGTAAATAAAGCAAACAAGTATTATATTGTTGTACTTTCAGCTCTCCCTGGCTGAAGCAGAGGAGAAGCATCAGA
>JAQMYM010004241.1:0-14746 GCA_030014255.1 Parauchenoglanis ngamensis | reverse complement strand
TCAACTAAGTAAAGAGAAACAACAGTCCATCATTATCCAGTCTCTTTTAAAGTCATAAAAATAAAGAAAAAAATTGAGTTAGAAGGTGACCCCAAACTTTTGACTGGTAGTGTATATATTGCTATGGTTGTAGTTTCTAAATTTTTTACACACACCATATTAATATTTTCTAGTCTTACATTAATCTTGAAATAGCAAAATGTTTCAGTAAATCTGTGTTGTCTGAAGCTCAAATATTATTCATGTTCTGTGACCAGATTAACTTTGAACAGCTGTGCAGATGTATAACAGGCTAATCAAAAGCAAGCTTTATTAGTTCAGTAAAACAGTATTAAATATTCAGCATGTGGTGATGATACAATACTACACAGTGCGCCATACTTCATCAGATACAGTAGTGTGCAAGCAGAAATCTCAGTATTTTATTGGAGTTCTACTGAGGTGACTCATGTTCATAAGTATTTGGACAGCGATGGATTTTTCATAGTTTTGCCGCAATCACCACAATGGATTTGAAATGAAGCCATCAAGATGTGATTGAAGTGTAGAGTTTCAGCTTTAATTCAAGGTGTTTACAAAAACTTTGCATTAACTGTTTAGGAGTTGAAGCCATTTTTATCATTGTTCCACCATTTTCACAACAAGTATTTGGACAATTGATTGATAAGCAGTTTCATGGCCAGGTGTGGCATGTCTTCTTGTTATTTCATGACAGACTAAAGAGATAAAAGGTCTGGAGTTAATTTCAAGTATTGAGTTTGCATTTGGCAGCAGTTCATGGGAACTCTTATTATGTGGTCCAATGACATGTTGATGCAAGTGAAGAAGGCCATCATTAGGTGGAAAAAGAAAACAGACCTATCAGAAAGATAGTTGAAAATTTACTAGTGGCCATATCAACAATTTGGTACATTCTTAAAAAGAAGGAATGCACTGGCGAGCTCAGCAGTACCAAAAGGCCTGGAAGACCAGGGAAGACAACCAAAGTGTATCATCATACAATTCTTTCCTTGGTGAAGACAAACTGCTTCACAACATCCAACCAAGTCAAGAACTCCCTTGAGAAGGTAGGCCTATCACTGTCAAAGTCTACTATCAAGAGACACCTTCCTGAATGTAAATACAGAGGGTTTACCTCAATATGCAAATCACTGGTAACACTCAAGGCCAGATTAGACCAGACTACTAATAGAAGGAGAAGGAAAGGAAGGGTTCAAGATCTAAAGCATACCACATCATCTGTCAATCATGGAGGACATGGGCTGCCAATGGAATGATTTATTGATGATGTGACTGCTGATAGAAGTAGTAGGGTGAATTCTGAAGTGTATAGAACTGTACTTTCTGCTCAGATTCAGTCAAATTCTGCAAAACTGATATGGTTCTTCACAGGACAGATTGGTAAGGAGCCAAAACATACAGCAAGTGAGTTATTTTGGTGATTGGGTTAACATGGGCAAGTTCTTTATTAGTATGTAAATTCAGTTTCATCATGATTGACTTTCAAGGTGATTGGGGAGGAGATGATGCAAAATTTGTCTAATATCTTGTGACGCTGGTGATGTGGATAGAGAAAAACAGGATTAAGGTTGTGTGGTATCCATGTCTAAGTGAAGAAGAAAAGTCATGTGGTCTGATCACTGAAGTTATTAAAATGTAAGATGACAAGGTGTGCTTTTGAACATCTCAAGAGTATTGAGACACACTACCCTGGCCCACCAGACGACTAGTGATAATTTCCTCAAGCTGTGACTACATGTGGTGCATGAGTATGATGAATCTATTCTAAACAGCAGGCAATCAGCCAGTGTTTGGTTAACCTCATCTGATTCATTTATACTGACCACTGAAAAAAGGAAATACATTTACGGTCAGTTTTTTGTCCAATCCCATCTAACCACCAATGTTGCTGATGCTCTATTTTTATGTCTTCTTCTTAAGAAGGTGGTTACTCCCAGCTGTAATTTTAACTGAAGTGTGCAGGATTCAGGACCTAGGGAACATCCCCTTGAAATGAACTACTAAGGCAAATCTAGAACTATTTTTTGAATCATTCCTAGTATTTCTATTAGAATATTTTAAATTCTGCATATTCCACTGCCTGGTATTATGTTCTAACATGCCCTGTTGAGTTTCTCTATTCATTTCCTCTTGTACTTAAGAGGATCTGTCTTGGAGGCCAAAGAGATCAAATCTTCATTGCCACTGACCTCTTGGAGGAATCAAAACTTAAGGACTCCTACAAACTTTTGGAGCTAAATTTGTCCAGAAAGCAATGCAACGCAATATATATAATGTCTTAA
Source organism: Parauchenoglanis ngamensis (assembly GCA_030014255.1). NCBI lineage: Eukaryota > Metazoa > Chordata > Actinopteri > Siluriformes > Auchenoglanididae > Parauchenoglanis > Parauchenoglanis ngamensis. The sequence goes on along the minus strand of JAQMYM010004241.1, from coordinate 12,443 downwards.
ACTGGACACATCTTGGGTAATTTTACACCAAAATCAATCTTTATAGACTACATATTTCATTAAATTTTACCCCAGCTACCAATATGTGACAGTTTAGGTAGGATTTAAGGAAGCTTGTCAAAATTTGTCATGATTTAGTTGCATTGCTTTTATTTAGCTCAGAGAACCTGTGTACTTGACTATATGGCCAATAAATAAAGTCTCTAAAGCCAAAGAAATCAGGAAATGACAATACAGAGAGGTCAGACTTTATAGATTTTCCTATCCTAAACTCAAATAAATTGGAGCTTCAGAGATTTTGATTCCTGCTTTGGTGACTTGTAAGGTATTTTTGTTACATACTTAAATTGAACTTGACCTATTACACAAAGAGTGCAGGAATATTGGAGAGGCATTTCTACTGTGAGTGCCTTTGGCCTGAAAATGATGCCCAGATGAATAGCTTAAGTGATTTTTAAAAAAAAAATCAGACCAGAATTACTCCAGAAATACGATTTAGTCAGACAACCCTGCATTGAGTCCGGTGATCTCAGGAACGCAGAAAAACATCACGTGGCGTGAAAACATTTTCGTTCTGGATGCAGGAATACATTGTACTGCCATTTATCCCCGAAATGTAACCCTGTCTACTGCTTAATTCAGTCTGTTTGGAAAAAACTTCATTTTAGTGTCCAAAAAAATTATAGTCCTTATTGTACAACTGGTTCCAGTGGAGCATGAGCAGGGCCACCAAGTCTTTATACAAGGGCCTGGTGTAGCCAGAGAAAAGAGAATGTAGCACCCCAAGGTCATTTTTAGAAGGAAACTATAAAATAATAAACATAGAGATTCAAATTAAGCAATTTATTTACACAAATGATATAAACCTAAGCCAAAGCACAGTTTTCTTGGTATTTCTTCATGTTATGTATAACTCTACTTACTTCAGTTATTACATTACCTGCTTATGGAAAGTGCAAAACAAACTTATAGGAATCTTGCAATGTATTATCAAACAATATTTATTGTATAGAAATATAATTATACTAAAAATAGTTGGCCCTATTCTAAAAACATGTGCATTGAGGGAAGCAGGGCACTGCACCTCCAATTGGCATCCTCTATATTGGTATACTTTAATGGGAATAATCATTTCAGGTTTTCATACCAGGTCAGACCAGTATATCGTCATGCCCCTAATGTGAGTTGGGTTTTAAGAAACCAAGTGATTCACTCTTAAAGTAATCCACCTAAAGTGGAGAGAAAGAACAAACCCAACACAAACAATGGCATAAAAAATACAGACAAGCCTGTGGTATTAAGAGAAAATTCTCTGTTATCGGCCTTTGTCTGCAAATTGCTTGTTCATTCTCAGTATCAGACCACCTGAAACTAGCAGACAGAACTACAGAAATGCTTTTTTTTCTTTCTTTTTTTTTGAGTAAGATGAAAAGTGCTGTAGTTAATTACAGCATGTGTTGTTTTTAAATGCTGTTCTTCTATAGCCACTCACTACACATGCAGTTAACCCCATACTGGTGTCTAGTCATTTTTTATTTTTATATGTTATTTATACGTTTTACAAATTACGACCATTTGTCTCTATTTCTGGCCATTCGCTTTGGTCACTTTCTAATAAGCTAGCTAAATATACATTGTGCTAATTAGCTACCTTGCTAACTAGTTTGAGGGCCAATCAGCCACCAAATATCAAAGATGTATGGAACACTACATAAACTCTACCTAAAAAGCAATGCAGTAAATCAGTGGGGTTTTTTTAAAAGTATTTTATTCCTCATGCTTAGAGTGCCATTCATTATTTTTTGTTTTAAAAATAGAAATTATATCTGATTGAATGTCATTTGTCTTATTTCCACTCCTGAAGTGTGCAGTCATGTTGTCTCGACCTCAGGAAGAACCTCTGCTGTGGAGCACTACTGGAATACAGCCTTCATTTTCTGTGCAATACTCTCTCAAAATGGCTTCTGCTGTTCTAGAAATGTACATAGTTGGGAAATTAGTGGCGTTCTCTGAGCGCCGTCTGGTGGTGGATGACTGTAAACACACACTGGTATAGAAAACTGGAAAAAATACGGAATTTGAAGACATTTTCAGGCCTGGGGAAATCTAGGAATTCAGAACACCTTTTGAAAAACATTTAGATTTTCTGTTGATAAAATAACCTAGACTCTAAGCATTTTTTTGGTGTAAATTCATCATCTTTAGAGTAAAACAGATTCTCTAGCGTGAAACAGCCTCCCTGATGAATGTTACAATTGACAGATGTCTTTTTTGTCATGGTGTGGGTTAGAAAACATTAATCTGGAGAAAATTCATGTAATATTTTTCTGAAATATTCTTTAGTCAAATTAATGGTTGTTGGTGCCAAGGTTGGTTTGAATATTTCAGAAATTGTTGCTGTAGTGGCATTTTCTCTGTGAAAACAAATAAACAAAAAGCACCCAGTGAGCAGAAGTTCAATAGAAGTGAATGGCCAGACTGGTTGGAGTTGACAGGAAGTCTATAGTAACTCAAACAAGCACTCTATGCAACCGTAGTGAGCAGAAAAGCATCTCAGAACACGCAACACGTGAAACCTTGAGGCAGACGGGGTACAACGACAAAAGGCCGCATCGGGTTCCACTCCAGCCAAGAACAGGAATCTGACGTTACAGTTGGGATAGACTTGAATATCAAGAAAAATTGCATATTTTAAAGTAGCTTTAGTACATTAATACAAAATATTATTTGTTACTTACATAGTACAGCTAAGGTCAGAATTATTAGCCCCACTAAAGAAATCACACAAAACCCTTAATATTCCATGGAAGTGACCATAACAAAAACTATTAATAATTGTATTGCTTCCAGAAGAACAAAGACAAAATCTGCACAAAGTTTGATTAAGATATTCTATCGCTGTGCTGAATTTTAACAAGTAAACTGAAAAATGACATGGCCAAAATGTCTTGAAAGAGAAAAAAGCATAGGGGGGCTAAAAATTTTGGCCTTGTCATTTTTCAGTCATTAAAAAAACGTCAACAGAAAAGACAACGATGTTAAAAAAAAGTGTTTTATTACCCAGTCTAACTGAAACAGATTATCACCTGTATTGTGTAAACCCAGCATTCGGGTTTCCTCCCACACGCCATGGACAGGCAGATTAGGCCAACTGGCTACTCTGAATTGCCTGCAGGTGTGAATGTGAGTGTGAATGGTTGTTTGTCTCTGTGTTAGCCCTGTGATAGATTGGTGACCTGCCCATCGCACCCCGCCTCTTCCCAAAGTCAGCTGGGATTGGCTCCAGCTTCCCCACAACCCTTAAAGGATAAGCAGTATTGATGATGAATGGAATGAATAGTACACTTTTTAAAGCCTCTAATAATCCTCATGTTTTTTTAAACTTCTTAAAAGTTTATGCTTTTTATTACCTTTTTATAATAATGATAATTAATATGTTCTACTCATTAGAAATGATCATGTATTTTGATAATACAGCAGTCTCATTATTACCCGAAATACTCATCACAAATAACAATCAAATAAGATCAACAGCACTTAAATCACATAGTTAGTGTTATTATTCAACTCAACAGTCTAAGTATATACTTAAAATAATTGCAGAACATGAACAAAATGCCCATTTTTATTTATGTCTTTATATTTATTTCTATTTTAACAAGCATATGCACAGTGGTGGTTGATCTAATAGGTCTACATGCTTTAACAGTGATTCAAATCTGTGAAATTCTGCTTATTAAAACAAATCTGTAGTGTAAATGTAGAAAGCAATATCATGCAAATTAACACTGATTCTAATAACAACGTGGATACTTATTGTGAATTGTGAAAGAGAGAAAAGGGCTGGATAGTAATTAGTCTAAGTGTGGTGTCTTTAATGTTTCTAACACACAGGATTGGGAGTTTCTTGGTCCATGAGAGGTTTGCAAAGTTCTGGATCGTCCGTGTCCTGAAAAATTGGACACAGATCAGTTTTAAGCAGTATGTTCTACTTTCAGGAGTCCAACCACAGCTCTCAGAACTCACTCTACTGTATCAGCTAATTTATTGTATGTATTTAAAGACAATTATACCTGTTCATCTGCTTTCTTCTTGCACAGCGCCTTCATGCTGAGAACACACCAGCTGATGGCGACACAGAGCTGAAGAACACCGAGCACTATCATCATGATGGCCAGGCCTGAATGGATTTTCTAGGTGCAGAAATCAATTCGTTTAGGTTACGTACATGACTAGGTCAAGGCATTCATCACAATTTGGGCAACTTGTATCTTTACTGACATCTAATACAAATCTGATAAAACAGCCAGGTCAGAATTCACATGACTTTTACATCAATCCAACTTTCATCATGATTTTGCATTGGTGGGAATTTATCCCAGCTGAAGTGTTGTTCCTGGTCTTGGGGATTTAATTATGCAAGACTAATGCATGTTGATTGTTAGCATAGAAACAACCTAATCACTCTATATGTTAATTATGCAAAGAGATTCAACGTTGAGCACATTTGAGCTTAGCGAGTGTCTGATTGCTCACACGTCAAGATAATTTTTTATGTCACAACATTGCATAATATGGAAAGGGGGTGAATGCTTATACAGCGCAGTGTAGTTTGAATATATATAGCTTTATAGCTTTTTTCCAAACTTACTCAGACTAATTCATTACATCATATAAATTCTACATCATCGATTTAGAAATTTTTCTTCATGAATCAAAAACTGCATGTGATTACCTTCATAATGAGCTTGTTTTCCTCACAAACTCTGTACATCTCTAGTTTTCTCTGAAAAAGTTCCTCCCTCTCAGCTTTTTTCGCTGGGGATGCAGTGGTCCAGGCATATCGATCCTCTTGACGTTCAGGAAGATAACACCAGTAATTATATTGTCTCTGCACCAAATCCACTGAATAAAGCACGATGGTAGTTAGAGCTAATGCAGCGCTCACTGTATTCATCAGTACAGTCAGGACAATCTGTATACACAAAATGAGAAGACATCTGTGTAAGGACATGGGACAGGATTATCCAGTAGTCCTATACTGATTAATACTGGACTTTATTATTTATGTAAAGAATAAAAGACTGTCGTCAAGCTGTTACTGTAAAATAATCAATGATGTTGATTCTTCATAGAGAAAATTTCACCATTTCAACAATTACACATTTTTCTTTGTTAAATAACAGCATGTATTTTATCCATCTACTAACTTAAGTCCTTGTGTTGTTGCTATGGAAACAATGAATGTAAATCAATTATTTGAAACTGCACTATTGTCAAAACTACTGTTATCGAAAATTTATCAGCACCTTCTGACCCTTTTTAGAACTGAGAATTCAACAGCACTGTGGTTTAAGCTTACTTGATGTACAGTGTGAAATGGGACAAGTCCCTTATATATATCACTTGCTTATATGGTTGAAATGACAATACAACCACCTGAACTTGATGTTGTGTTACACTCGTTCAGCTTCACTGTGGCATTTTAGGTTCAACAGTTCTCAGTTTGCACTCTGTGTACATGCACAGTGCATATGCTTTGTCCTAAATAGAGAGGAACTGGGCAATTTCTAATCCATGGAGTAAATTTGATTAAACCAGTTTTAAAATGTCGACTTGTATTGGTGAGTTAAATGACCTAACTCACTAAGGTAGTAATCAGCAACAGCATTCTTACAATAACATTTACATCATTTGGCAGACACTCTTATCCTTTTTTATTTTTTTATACAAGTGAGCAGTGAAGGTGTGAAGCCTTGCTCAAGGGTGAGAAGGCAGCTTGGTGGTGCTGGGATTTGACCTCACGACCTTCCGATCACTAGTCTTAACCACTGAGCTACCACAGACCCTTTCAGATTCTTCAAAAGTAAAGAGGAACCTCACCAGACATGGGCTCGGAAACTTTTCTGCTAGAATACACATGATTCCAACTGCAGTAATCTGAAATAAAAAGGTCATTTATCATCAGGTCCTCTTCATGCACCACAATAATCTTATGTAAAATATAAAAAAGTTACATTAATCTGAATAAAATAATGAAACTTTTATGAGATAATATTCTTACCACACCGCCTAGCCAAATGAAAACAGGACCAAAATCACTCATACGGTAAATAGCTGTAGTCAGAGACCCGACGCCCAGATTCATTATTCCAACCATGATCTGTATACTCTGTGGGAAGAGAGAAGGTGGTCACTGCATAGGCCCAGACTCCTCTGAGAAAATAGTTGAATTTATAAGAATCACAGTGCGTGACATCATCTTAATTCTAGTCCTAAAATATCTGACAATATCAGACAGTGGGCTACTTCCTTACACGGACAAAAAGCATGGAAATATCCTTATGTGCTCACAAAGTAATTTGTAATAAACTCAGTGATGCCCGTTTATCGCACCATTTTAAATTTTGATTAATCAAATGATTATCAAGCAAGAAAACAATGCAGCATTTAATGTGTGTAGAGTTTGAGTGCATAACAAACCGCCAGTGCTGTGAGAGTGCAGCTAAGCTGCTGCTTCAGTCTCTGAGAGACAGAGCACACGGGGCTGTAGCACATGGTGCCCAGGATCTGGCAGAAGAGCGGCCATTTGCTTTTGTGGTTGGAATGCATCGTGTACACGGTCACCCCCTCGGCCCTGCTGATCGTCAGCGACATTCTGAAACTCTACAAAACAGACAAGTGATATGATTATTTATTTTATTATTGGATATTATATGTTTCTATTATTATTTAATAAATAGCTTAATAAATACAATCATTGTATTAATATAGTTAATTATTATTTCATTATTATTATTGTTATTATTACTACTAATAGCGTATTTGTTTTGATATCAAAACAAAATCCTCTTCCAACACCTTCAATAGCTTGTGATTTTGTTGTGAATGCGCTAATACCACATGTGACCACTAGGAGGCGCCAGTAACGATGAAAAAATGAGGACACCGTATGCCGTCGCTAGGTGGCGATTGTAGTAACAAACTATTTGAGCGTCAATACCTTGCATATCCACTAGGTGGTGAAATGCCGTGGCGAGTAATTATGGGTTAATACCGAATGTGGCCACGGGGAGGCGCTTGTAGTGCGAAATAATTGTTGATTTAATACCTTATATATGCACTAGGTGGCGTCTCTATGACCATGAATTCCCGGAACTTGAGCCCAGTTTCGGTTTCGTTATTTATTTTTTTAATATTAACAAAATTACTTAATTTCCTAAGTGCAAGATAATTATGTTACTTAAGATAAAAAAACACAAACATATAATCTTCCTGCAGGTTTTAGCAGCGCAGTGAAAGGAAGTTATTTAGTTTGTAAACAGGTGCTGCTAGGCTACAGCTCTGCAGCATTTCCTTAGGCCTTAACAAGTCGCCTTTTTATTCACTAAAATCTACACGATATTGCTTCTGTCCAGTTGTTTTCACATTTTAAACCTCTTTCCAAGAAGCTCAATATTAAAATAAAAAAAAAAACAAATTAACAAACAAACAAACAAAAACATTATATAAAGTTTCTCTGGGCCTGGAAATAAAAACACGTGAAAATCGGACCTACACATTAGCAAAATAAATGATCTAAGCAGTTTACGAACATCCAGCAGCATGTGGCTGTAAATGTACTAAAACTTGTTGTCGATGTTTATCTTAAATTAAAATACTACTTTTGACTCTATTTTACAGAAAACTGCTTGTGCTAATGTTCAGGGGAATTTAAGGACGAGGAAGCAACATGGTTATTATCTCCAGTAAAATATCGCGGGTTTCCGTTTCCAAATATCAACTTATATAATCAAACCTCCTGTTTTTAAATAAATAACAGATCCTTAACTCACCTTTGCAGTCGACTTCCTGCTGTACTTCAGTGCAGTGCTGCTGAGGCTTTAGAGAAGAGGCGTGAAGTTTACTAATAACCACCAGAGGGCGCGCTGCTTCCCTTACACTACACCACCACACAGCACATCTCCTAATAATAATAATAATAATAATAATTTTATAATATTAATAATACCTGTATCATTCCAACTGACAATTTATTTCTTTTTAAACTATGTATTAAGAGAACCAAATATTATACATGATTAAATACATTCAGCATTTATCATTGATTTCTCTGGATATTACACTGTCCCACCCTGCCATTTGTTGGCTACTTAGACTAGATTAATAGTTCAACTACACAACATGCAAAATCAACAGAAAAATTCGTTTTACTGATGTTACTTTCAGAATGCAATACAATCACAATTTCAATCACAGTTAAACATAGTGTCAAAAAATGATAGGCTAACATTGGCGCCCATTTCCTGCCTCAGAGCTCCAGAATCAGAATCAGAATCAGAATCAGAAGCCTTTATTGTCATTATACCGGAGCAGAGAATGCTACATGTACAACAAAATTCCAGGGGCTACTTCTAAGGTGCGGACAGTACAGACGACAATAGAAAAAAGAAAGAAAAGAATAAAATAAGATAAAAAATAAATAAAGTGAGATAAGAGTTAAAATGTGATTATTGCACTCAATAAGAATTAAAATATTTGTGTAATTATTGCACAAAAGTAATCACTGCACAGAAATGTTGCCCTATAGCATTGAAGTGTAAACATGACCTTCATATGTTTGTTTTGTATATTGTCCTTGTGTAATGATAGTGTGCGTGTATGTGTACGTTCAGTGCAGAGTTATTTGTCCATTTGCTATGTGTGGTGATGGTGTGAGTTTGTGTGTGTGTATGTGTGTGCAGTGATGGCTTGTGGGAAGAAACTGTCTCTTTGCCTGCTGGAATAAAGAGTTGGAATTTTGTCCGATCAACTAATATATATTTGAGGTTAGTGATAAACATTTCAGTTAAGCTAATTGAAAGAACACTACTGTATGCTCTGTGCTGCTTGGTGGTACTGTGATATTAACCCTCATAAAAACTAAATAGATTATAATGACAATTATTTGCTATTTTCAAACATATATTTGTCGTCTAGGAATTTACTGTACATACAGTATAACAGGAAATTACATTCATGAAATATCAAAAAGATCAATTAAATACTAATGATGGATTTAATGTGAAAGATTGTTTGGCCTTTTTAAAATGGAGGTTGTGAAATTGAACTCAAAGGATGCACTAATCATTTGTAAATGTTTCATTAAAATGCAATCAGAATCACTTTACTGGCTCACAGCAGCAAAACAGAAAGCTGAATGTAAAAATTTTGATTTAATTGAAAGTAGGAAGAAGATGCATGAACACATTATGTGAATGATAAGAAAGATAAAACTGATCATGATTTAATATTAATGATGGAAGTGTACAAAGAAAATTCAAAAAGAAAATTCCAGCACTTTTGTTTTTATACACCATTCATGTTGTGTGTATTTTCTACATATTTATAGTGGCACAGTGCTCGTGGAAAGTAGCAGCATTAGGTAAGATTGTGGTTTGTGTGCACTGTATTGTTATTTCCGCCTTCCTCCTAGTTTTAGAAGCAACACTGATCAGCAACGTGCCGAAGCAGAACACACATCACATCTGCTTTAATAAAAACAAATTAAAATTAGATTTCCTGTTATTTCATTGAACTGTAATATTACAGAGAGGCAAGTGGATTATAAACCATTTACAGTTTAGTGAAGTGGTCACACTTGGCAAGATCAGATTGTCACATTTCATCCTTTAATGCAAATACAAATACAAAAAACAGACAAAAACTCTCATCTTGGCTTTTCAGTGTGCCCATGTATAAGTAATGAGGATTATAAAAATGTTACAGCTAGCCTAAATATTTTTTGTGAACTATTTCTACATAGTAATAGACTTATGCATGGCTTAACCCAGCCTGTAAACACAGGCCCCAGGCAAAAAAGAGCAAATGAAAATTTCTATTTTAAAGGGTTGTTTAAGGGCTCTTTGGATAACTTAGGGTTCAAAAAGTGTTTCTTCATGGAACCCTATATCTTCTGTACCTTTTAGCATGTCCCACAGAGGGACAACCGAAGAACCCAAAAAAACCTAAACTTTTATAACTAATTCTTTTTTGCAAATTTTCTGTAATTTTCAAGTCAAATAATGGCTTAATTAAATTGTAAATTTAAATTAACATTTGCATTTAAGTTCAGTGATACAGTGTATAATATTCTACCTTTTTTCAAATCAAATAATATTTTTATTGACCTTTTATGTCATTTTAATATAATCCTCTTTAAAGATGTGAAGTTGCAAGCAGATAAGTTATAAATTGTAAATGATAAAATGTATAGCCTTATAATCTTCAAAACCTACCCATTGCACTGTTAGTACATGGAGCCACTAGCATCATGTTTATTGTACACTTTCACTAATTCTAGCATCAAAACCTTATAAACCTGTGTTTCAGTTCCACATTTTTAATGTTCAAAATTAGACTATAAAGTGCAGTCAGATTTGACTCAGCAGAAAGGACAGGCTTTATCATTACATCCAAATCTGAAAAAGTAGCCATTTAGAAATGCTATTTCAGTTTCTTCCCAGTTTCTTTAGAAAATCTTTTTTCAAAGGGGCTGATGATTCTGATCTGTCACATTATTAATACCATGGAGAAACCCAGCATGAAGGCTTGGAACTGCATCATAAACACACAAACTAATGCAGAACTTAAGAATTTAACCACTTCAGAAATAATGTGAATGTGAAAATAACATCGGAAATGACCAAGGGCTAATTAATACATTTTATGAGTCTTATCCAGGGACATAGGAAAGCTTTTTACACAAATATCTGCTGCTAAGTTGTCTTTAGTTTCTTCTGAAAGATCCGTATCATGTTAGTTAAAAGTGACATTTTCACAGTATAAAATAATGCCATTATCATCCGTCATACTGATACGTTTCTTCCCCCATCCTCCTCCATAACCCAGTGAGCACTGCTCTGATACGAGTCCCACCCTCACCCAGGCCACACGGAGAGAAAACCTACAGACGTTAAAGCAGGTAAGATTATTAGGCCCTTGGACCCATTTTGTTTTTTTTCTGCTCCCTGTTGTAGTCTGTATGCCTCGTGTAAAGTCATTTTTACTGATCATGTTGTTTGATAGGGTTGAGTCATCATTTGGATTGTTTTCTTTTTATCCTAACCAGTTTAGCCTGACAGTGGGCAGTGTTTCATTACTAGACACAGTCTCTATATTAAGCAACCGCATAAATTTATGTGTCAATCAATTTTTACATTGTCTGGCTCATGATGTGATTCGCAGTTCCATCAAAACTGATCATATGTGAATATGAAACTAAACTATAATTTGTTTAGATTTAAGGAAACACTTGCGTTCCGTAGCCTATTGTTTTAAAAAGCTAAAAATCATGTGGCTAATCTAGTCTAGAGTAAAACTTTGTCCCACACACTGGAGTTTGAATCCTTATCCGTCTACCCACGATTACCAGTCTTGAACATTCTGTCTATCAAACAGAGATTTAAGATAGAATTTGATTTACCAGACACCTTTGTTTACTTTTAAATTTATATAAATCAATTGCTTATATTTACCTCATTAGTTTCTAATAAGGATTAACATTTCTTAGCATGAAATGTGTGCCTTTACTGAGGAATCAAAAATAAATAGCCTTACCAGTAGAAGAGTCCCTGTCAAGAAGGTTGAGATAAAAATGGATATTTAATGATGAATAATCCAAATATGTAATAAAAACTTTAATGCAAAAAAAAAAAAAATTGTTAAATGCAATCAAAAATAAAGAATAATCAAAGCAAAATTAAAATAAAATCATTCTAAGCTTACAATTTACAATTAAGCTTAAAAGTTTCACAAAATAGTGTAGTAATAGGAAATGAGGCAAAAGCCAAAAAGTTTCCAACCCATGACCTTTAAGCTTAAAGCAGCTACCAATGTTTATTTCTTTTTAAACTTAACACACTTCTATACCTTAGGTCTACCTTAGGTCTGTCTGCACTATTATGGAGTCTCAGTCCCCTTGACGCGATTAGTTAACTTTTCACTCAGCCGCTCAAAACCAGCTTGTGGTCTTACTTCCTCCATACGTGCACTGAGAGCCTTTTTCCGTTACAGCCGTTGAAGAACCATTCTTCTGCATCACTTCTCGTGCTTCAGCTGTTGCCTTTGTTGTGCCTCAGTTTGAGGCTTAATTCCTCCAATTAGTTGCCTGGTAAAGGAACTTCAAAACCAAGTCAGGTCCCTATATATCACATTATTTAAATTCAGTTTTGTAAATAAAGCTATGGCCAACCCGAATAAGTACTATAATCATGGTCTAAGTCAGAATCTAACTTAATTAGGAGCAGAGAGCTTTGAGTGAAAGTAGTTGACTTTATAAAGTGGTTAATTTATATCATCTCATCTTCAGGCCAACATTTCTGTTTAAGGCCATGGCTGATATCGAGATCTTGGAGGACCGAGACAAGCTGAAGCGAGGCCTGGTGAAGGTGCTGGAGTGTGTA
>JAQMYM010004240.1:0-14748 GCA_030014255.1 Parauchenoglanis ngamensis | reverse complement strand
GATTCATGCTGTTGGTGCCAAATTCAGACCCTACCATCTGTGTGCCTCAGCAGCAACTGAGATTCTTTAGACCAGGCTACATTTTTCCACTCTTCAACTGTCCAGTGATGGTGAGCCTGTGCTTACTACAGCCCCAGCTTCGTGTTCTTGGCTGACAGAAGTGGAACCTGATGTGGTCTTTTGCTGTTGTAGCACATCCGTGTCGAGGTTCAACGTGTTGTGCATTCTGAGATGCTTTCCTGCTCACCACATTTGTACAGAGTGGTTATCTGAGTTACTGTTCCCTTTCTGTCAGCTCGAACCAGTCTGGCTGTTCTCCTTTGATGTCTCATCACCAAGGCGTTTCTATCCTCGGACCTGCTGCTCACTGGATGTTTCTTCTTTATTGCACAATTCTAAGTGAACTCAATAGTGTATCCCGTCTGGCACCAACAATCATGCCACAGTCAAAATCACTGAGATCATTGACATTTTTTCCCCATGGTTGACGTGAACGTTACCTGAAGCTGCTGACACGTATCTGCATGATTTTATGAATCACGATACTGCCACCTGATTGGCTAAATAGATAATTGCATGAATAAGTGTAGAGGTGCACATCTTCCTAAAAACGTGTTCACTGAGTGTAGTTATTAAACAATCATACTCGAATCCTTGGCTATAGGTCAGTGCTTAAAAAAAAAAAAAAAAAAAAAAAACAGAAAGAGAACTTGAATATTCTTTTATTTTTATTTTATAATGGCACTGAGACAATGTGGACAATTCCTGCCTTGAGATTTATGGTGATTTACAATAGGCTCAGTCTTACCACAAGCACAAAAAAAGTAGAGCATGCAGTGTCTGCTAATCCTGTAGTTTATCACTGTGTGCAGGCAGGAAACAATACCACAAAATACTGTATTTTTTTCCAGACACAGATACACAGTGTGGTTTTGTGATAACAATATTATCATGTGTTGCTTATTCAAATTGCTGTTACTGTGCCATGGCACACACCGTTTCTAATAATTTACATTTGCACAGAATACAGGGTTTAACTGATTGCTGTCCTTTGTCAGTTCCTGTCAGTACTGAATAGCAATAATCTCGGCATGGTTCTGTAATCTCCCACTCACCCTCTTTTATCTCGGCTCATCTATTCTTTTATGCTTTGCAAACATGAAAGGGGAACTTCCCAGCCAGCCGGTTGATATTTAAAACTTGTTTTTTTTGGTGGTAGGAAATAAACTGGTCAATGCGTGTGTAAAAATTGGTATGGGTAAACTTATTTTATGGGTAAAATTATTAAGATAAAATAGAACTAGCTTGTATACAGAATTAAAATTTAAACAGCGGCCTAATCAGTTCATATACACAGGGGAGAGGTTATTTATTTTCCTCATCTGAAAAAAAAAAAACATGCACACTCCAAAATGGCTGTACAGCAAAATATGCATTTTCAGTGGATTTGTTTTAAAACCATGTTGAAATCATATGCTTTTATACCATATTTCATTTTCAACACACTACACAAAGTCCATTTTTTCCACATCACATGCCTGTAGAACAAGTTTCTCCCATATACATACTTGTACGTTAATCCAAAGCGCTTTAATTTCCTTTATTTAAGATTCTTAGTACTCAGAAAAGCTGTCTGTGATTTAAAGTACATCTGTACGTGAACAAGTGCCCTTAAGCATCAAAACCAGAAATGCAAATATGATTACTGAACGAAGTAATGGTTTCGAGGTTCAGGTTTTTTTCTGATGGAGATTAGGAGATAATGTGAATGTCGTACTCGTCCTGGTCTGATTTCCAAAAAGAGAAGTACTACAGAATGGGTTGCACCATAAGAAGTTTGACGTTGTCACATTTAAATTGACCCGAGAGCATTAGACCCCGTTAGCTTGGGCAGACTATAAAAATCACTTGTCCTAAAAAGAACCTCACATATGCCCACTTGAAAATAATTGGCAAACATAACCTGCTGGAGCACACTTGGACTGAGCACTTTGAACGCAACTAGTGGTTAAAATGGTGAGTTTTAGAAACTGTAAGAAGTTTCTTCCATCCAATTTGCCAAGAAACGTCTCATTAATGTTGTAGTAGGCGCTAATAGATTACTTGATGTGCTAATTTTGCTCAACAACATACTGTAATAATTACAGATTGTTTTCATTGGTACCAGAATTCCTTTGTATATTATATATAGATTATATATATACACATATATAATTTGGATTTTAAGCAGGGATCTCTGGATAATGACATTAATCAGGATTTTCAGGATGCCATTGATGTGATGCAGCGACACTCAGAAATATTCTACTATGACACAGGTAACCTTAAAATCTTGTTCATTTTGATTTCAGGTGAAAGAAATGATTTTGTTCTTGTGTGTTGCGTGTGTGTGTGTGTGTGTGTGTGTGTGTGAGTGTGTGTTTTAATTGCTAATGGTTCCCTCAACTTTCCTTCAGACAGTAAATACATTGAGAATATCCGAAGTCATGATTCCTCTGTGCAGTACTCGGTGTCCTGCTACCGCTACACGCCTCACTTTGCAGGATCATCTGCAGCATATGACTCGGGTGAAGCGCCAGTAAGTGTGCAGTTCTAAAAGTGTTTTCTATGTACAGTATTTGCCATACTACTTCAGCATGTTTATGTGATTGAGCTCCATCTCTGTGTTCCCTAAGTCATGGTCTCATATAGCACCAGAGCCATCTCCATGGGGAACACCTGAGCCTTCAGTTCTTTACCCAATAATACCTGAACGGCTCCGAAAAGGTGAGGCTATTTGTTATGACTTTTTTCCCCTGCTTTATCTAGCTGGATTTTCTTTAGGAGTCAGGGGCCAATAAAAATCAAATAAACCTGCCTTAAGATTAGGACCTTTACTCTGATGGTCACCAAGCTTTTTGTCCAGGAGATTCAGCTTCCTACAGAGTTGTGTTCTAAAATATAGCTGACCCAAATCACCAGTCTCTCCAGAAGATTTAGATTATCATTCATCATGAATCATATTATTCAGCAACTAGTGTTGAAGCTCATATAAAATGTTTTATGTGGGGATATCCTGACAGATCCTGAGTTTAATGGGTTAACTGTATCAGAACTCTGTAGAGAGACATATCTCCAGAAGGATGGTTGGTGATCATCAACTTTATAAAATTTAAATGTAAAATACACAATATAATATATAATTATAAGTATTATCAGTATAGGGACGGAAAGAAAGCGCTTGTAAACCATGTCCTGTTCTCTGTCTACACTGCTCAGGCCGTAAGAAGCTGCGTCTTTATGAATACCTCCATGAAGCGCTGCATGATGCCAGCATGGTCGACTCCATCCAGTGGACGGACCGCGGCACCGGGACATTCCACTTCATCTCCAAGAACAAAGAAAAGCTGGCTGAGTGTTGGGGCCAGCGCAAGGGCAACCGCAAAGCCATGACCTACCAGAAAATGGCCCGGGCGTTACGCAACTACAGCCGCACAGGCGAGATTGTCAAAGTGCGCCGCAAGCTCACCTACCAGTTTAACCCGCTGATCCTGCAGAGACTGGAGACCATGACTGCATCTGGTCCCTCAACCCATGAGCTTATTTCTCACCACCAAATCCCTACTGATCAGGGCTACTACTGCTCAGCTGGAGCTGAGTGGCACAGCTGGTACGCACAGTGCCCTTACCCCACAGAGTACGACTTCACTTCTGCACTGACACCAACAGAAGGCCTGAAAACACACGACCCAGCTCAGTGACGGGAGAACTGTAAGACGTTCCCTGACTGAAACATGTTCCGTAGTCCTGTAGTAGCACAGGCATGTACATACAGAACATGAACAGATCCTAGGGTTAGAAAAATAGTAAAAACATGTTTATTATATGCTGATATGTACTTGTTTATGTCTGAAGCTGTAAATTCCTATGTATTGTGTTTCCCTGAAAACTTGTACTTGGGGGAAAAAACTGAAGTAAATACTGGTGTAGAATGAACATGAACATAAACATGATTTATTTAATTTTTGTAAACATTCAAAATAAAAGTGGATCTAAATACCTGGTTCATGTGACTTATTTATCAAATGGCAGGTTAACTTTCACATCAGTTTTCTCCTTAAAAAATAGAAGAAAGAGCGAAGGGGAGAGACGGAAGAAGACTGACAAATAACTAAATTACACAATATTACATCATTTTAATGCTGCAATTTCCCTCAGGATCAATCTGCCTGTCTGTATATAGTCTACTGTAGTTCATACATATAGTAATCGTCCTCCCTAATTGCTTGTCGGAAAATGTAAATATGCTGTAAAATGTATTGAGTGCCTCAGTACATTATGATCATGAGTGACTGAAAGAACTATTATCTTTAAGATAAAAGATATTTAGCGAAACTATTTTGGGCTCCAGAATGAGGGTGTGTAGTGTGGTGGCTGCACCCTTCTTATCTCGCTCAGTTAGGAGGAGGATGTGGTCAAGGGACTACATAATGCTAACAAAGTCAGGGAGGTGTGCGAGACAGAGATCAGTGGCTTCCACTGTTATGGTGGTTGGGGTGCTATGCATGCTTGTTGAAGGTGTTTGAAGGTTTGGGGACTCTGAGAGACCACTTTTGTCATGTAGGTCGTAGATCATGACTGAGAGGCAGTCCACTCCCCTGCATGGAGCTTATTAAGAGTGAGTCCAAGACTCGGCGTGGATCAGTAACACAAATGCATTCGAACCAGGTCATTTTAATTAGCGAGTGTGTGTTTTATTTTTTAAACGATCATTCTCGTTCATACATAATTGTTACTGATTACAGTGATTAGCAAAAACTACACAATCGACAGTGCTATAGTGGCAGAACAACATGGTAAATGGTTGTATTATGTTCATTATAATGTCAGAATTTCTGGGTTTCTTTCCTGAAAGATACAAAGCTGTGTGTATTCTTGAACAGAATACGGCACAGACCTATCAGACAGATCTGGAAGTCATTTTGGAGTTCCTTGAAGAACACTGCAGACAGGAGACGAGGGGCCAATGGGAAAATGGTGAGTAGTATAAAAGATAGACTTAACAAAGATCTCCTTTACTTTTAAAGTGTATGTGAATGCAGCTGAAAGGTACAGTGCTCATTATTGTTGTATTACACCAACAGCTGATTTTCATATGAACCAGCAAATGATTGGAGATGACTATGGCATTTTGTCACACCACATGGATTCTTTACAACTGCTTTCCTCAACAAAGGCTCAGCAAGTAAAAAAGATGTCCACTCTAACTCAATAAGAGGTAAAAAAAAAACATGGTGCAACTATTTCAAATGAATTTCTTTGCATGCTGAAGGCTGCAGGACCACAGCTGAAGGAAATTGGATTCGCCTCAGCGAGAATGCCCATGGAGGAAGCTTTAAACACTCCTGCTGGTGGAGGTAGCCCGTTAAGTCAACATGTAGGCCCTGAGGAAAGAGCCGAATCATCACCCAGCGCTACACCTGCAGGCAGAGGTGAGTTCTGCTTTTTGCGGTTTGACAGATCTGAGCAGCTAAACATTGCCTCAGGGAACAATAGCTTAGGAGTGGTAAGTGCACTGTCCTGCCCATAACTGCCACACACAACTCTATTCTCACTTATCTCTCATCAGTGTCACGACTGACTATAATGTGGCGTGCAAGAGATCCTTATCGTAATAAGTTCTCCACAAAGAGTCTATTCATTGTGCCTTTTAGGAGAAATGGTTTGCCTACGCTATTGAACTCTTAACCCCTCCACCCCGTGCTTGTACATACAAATCAGTTTATTTGGTTTCAGGGAAAAAGCTGCGTCTCTTCCACTATTTGTTTGAGATGCTGGAAGACCCTGGAATGGCGCATTGCTTGTCCTGGGTTCCTGCATCAGTGGGGGTTTTCCGGTTCTCCTCCACGTATAAAGAACATGTGGCGGCACTTTGGGGCCAGCGCAAGGGCAACCGAAAGCCCATGACCTACCAGAAGATGTCCCGAGCCCTGAGAAACTACACACGCTCAGGAGAAATCATCAAAGTGAGAAAAAAACTGACCTACCAGTTTAGCAGAGCCACCTTGACTACATTAAGGAGCCAGCAGAGAATGAAGAATGCCTAATGCTAACAGGGTGAATTTTTTTTTTTTAAAGATTATGGTTCTCTGTCCATTTCTGGTTTGTCATAGTAAGCCTACGTTATGTGGCTGTAATGATTGCAAGCAGCAGAACTGTCCCGTGTTACTTACGCCAGCTCAAAGTGTTTCATAGCCAGCCATAACACTAAATGCCAAAATTAAACATGCTTAAAAAATTGTACCACGCTATAGAAAACTCACCTAAACATCCCAGTATTGACTCAATGCTTCAACACCCAGCACAACGTTACGTTCTGTGGCAATTTGTCAAAGTGTTGCTTCCTGCTTTTGTGTTATTCCTATGATGGTTTTATTGCTTAACTAAATAAAGATGTTTTACATAAAGTTCTTTTTATATCTTTACTTCTTCATGTTGGATTCATTTAATTTCAATTAGTAATCCTGCATTACTAGTTACAGGAAGGTCACACTTTACTGATCCCTAAAGAGCTAAATCTGAATTGTGCTTTAGTCTGGACCGTGACAGACATCATATCTGTAACTGATATAAAACTGTATAAGTCATATCCCTTGGCATGTTATGTTTAAAATTAATACAAGCATGCGACTTTTTTTTTTTTTTGTTGGGTGAAATGGTTATACACTGTAAAAATATCTTATTTATAGGAAATGAATCAAATTTTTTGCCCAGAAAGAAGAATAATCTTGTCAAGCAGCTTTTTGTGTAAAAACTGTTTTTAGAAATTGTATCTTTTTTAAAAAAAAATTTTTTTATCTTGTTTTTGTTGTTTTTTTGTTTTTAGATATTTTTTCTTTTTTTTAACTTTAACAGCGCACCACATCAGAGGAACCAGAAAGGTTCCTTATTTTAAGAATTAAGCCAACAGTACTTTCTTAATTTTAGAACCTATTGAAATGAAGTCAAAACTAAATGCACTGCTAGAAGAAGCAACATTTTCTTCAATTTGGTAAAAGTCTCTTGTCTCAAGCAAAATAAATAAATAAATAGAAAATGTGCCATTGTGGTAAGCAAATTCTTCTTGGTAAGAACTCTTAAAACTAGCATGAAATTCTAGCCACTTAATGACTTAAAACTAGGGGGAAAAAATGAACTCCTTAAAATAGGCGATTTGGCTTGTTAGAAGCAACTACTGTACGTGTAGAGTAAAAAATCCATTAAAAGATTAAATGAAACCAAATGTAAGATTATTAGACCTATTTCTAGACATTTTTAAAGTAATTTATTAATTTTTTTCATTTTCTTGTTCCATTGGCAGATAATTTAGCTTCCGTCTAGAAATATTGACTAAAATGAGTAAAAGGTACAAATAAATTATCTGCCAATAGTATGACTACTGTATTTCCAGCTTCAAATTTGTAAAAATGTGTAGAATTAGGTTTAATAATCTTATATTTGCTTTATTGTGATCTCAAAATAGAAAGTCCTAGATATATCTGATTTCATTTAGAATATTTTCAGACTGTGTCAGAATAAAGTCACTATTTATGTAATATTCTGGCTATACTTGGTTGTCTATTTACTTTATATTTGAAAAGAATCTGCAATAGTTTTGCACAAAGCAGTAAAATAATATCAGGCAAGCCACTCACTTCTCAGGTCTTATTAAAAGATTATTCTGTATTCTATATATTCTGTAATGCGTAATGTTTTACAGCTATGTTCCTATTCAAAAGAAAACAATTCTGTTCTATAAAGACGTCTGGTTTCTGGAAACCGTTAAATTACAATTGAATATATGTGTTTGGCTATGGTGCAAAAAAATAAGCATTTAGGACCATCTGAGTAATCTGTCCCCCAAAGTAGCCGTTTACACATGACACCGTGTTCGAATCCCTGCCTTGATTTGTGGCCTCGCAGAACAGGAGAGCTGCTTCACGGCTTCACTTCAGCCAATAGTGTATCACGAGAAATTCAAGGCTGTGCTGGGGCACAGTACATAGCCATGCTTCCTAAAAGTATCGCTATGAGATCATCTTAAGCCAGGTGATTTACTGCCTGACAAAATGTCTAGCCTTAAATAGAGAACTCAACTTAACTATCCACGACCTAAGCAAGCCAAATCATGGCTATCTGGTGAGGGTGTGCAAATATAAAGAATAACTGAAAACCCCTCCTCCTCCCACCTCATAAATCTTTTACAATAAGTATTTCTGTTTACTTTTTTACGTTTTCAGTGACAAAGCCAGCTAGGACAATTCTGTATATTTGTTGTTGTTTTTGTTTTTTTTTGTTAGCAGCCACCTGTCCACAGTCATGTGTTTTTATTTATATCTAAAGAAGCTGCCTAAATATTACGGATTAAGTAAAGCTAGTTCTTTATTTATCATGGATTATAGTAGCACTGAAAGATTCAGCTAGTTGTAACCTCCGCACCAGTAATATCTAGTTGTTTACTATAAACTGTAAACTCTAAAACTTTAACGCAAAAGAGCTGGATTTTTTTCATAATGTACTTTTAACGTTCAACATGTTGCTGCTGAAGATCATCTTAAACTCTGATCTTCAGCCAGATGACATATAATAATCAGTGGAAACGTGAAGAATTTAACAAACATGCATTCACGTTACAATACTTCACTACATGGTTCACTGTTATAATAAATATATATGTATAATAAAAAAAAAATTTTTTTTACATTTAATTTAATCATTAGTACTTTTACTTGTGTTTGTAAAATAAATAAAGTTTCGCTACATTTATTTTTGGTCACTGTTTAGCCTCAGAAGACTGTAATCCGATTAAAAGCCAGTATGTGCAAATTTTAAATACTTCAATTTTGAGACCCAATAAAAATATAGTTGCAAGCAGCGATTAAGGGGCCAAGCAATTTCAGGCCCCACCCCTTAACAACAGAGGAAGACCAGAAGCTATATGGTGAGGCTGTGCAAATATAAGGTAGGGAAATATAAGGATTCCTCCTCTTACCACTTCATAAATCTTTTGCAAGCAGTATTTTTTGTTTATTTTTTTACATTTTCAGTGAGAAATTAAAGCTGCTCTGAAAATTTGTTCATTTGTTGCTCTTAAAAAAAGTGTACGGGGCCAAGGAAGGCCAGACGCCACTGGGACCATCAGTGCTAGTTCACAAGGATAGAGACTAAATGTGATGGCAGTATGTTGCTGTTTGTAAGAGCAATCGAAATGGTTGAAAAATCCCAATATGGTGAAAATTAGCATCATGTTGTACACTAAACTTCAACATCACCTCTACAAATCAGTGAAAAGTGGAATTCTATGATATTGTGGTGTGGAGTTATTATTGCAGGCATAATTACAAATTTGTCCTGCTGCTAGTGCTACAGTGCTTTATGGTACAGGACCAAAATGACAGCTGGGATTGTGTCAAATTTCATAAAAAAGGGCACAAAGCATTCTGTGGGTGCCATAGACTCCCATGTGGAAGAATGAGAAGAAGAAGAACATTTCTACAGGGAGCTTATGCACTCTGTCTCAATCTCTGCTTGCCCTGAATAAGTTGTATGCCAAAAGGTTACAGTTAAGGCACCAGATACTTAGTCAGCAGCAGCAGTGTCTGAGACGGTGGAGACATCCCTGCTCCAATTAATCAGACATCTTCAGTTTTATACTATGCTTCAAATAAAAGAATGTAATAATGATCCGCAAATGGTGCGAGCCAAACCCCACGGAAATGTTATCATTTCACAACTTTTAACATTTAACCTGTGGAAACATGTTAGCTATTATCTAGCTGAGTGAGTTAGATTAGCTAGCCTGATCATTAAATGTTTTACCATACGAAAGCTCTGTATTAAACTCAACACATCATTTTGCTGTGCAGTAGTGATCGCCTGATTTGTTCAATATATCTGCAGTTTATAGGTAGTGCTCAGAATGACGTGTAAGCACAGCTAACTAAACGTGTAGAAGCATGTATGAATTAACAAATCCAACAAGCAACTGAAAGCCCATGAGCATTTGCCTAAATTAACTAGCAGCTAACATTCTCTCAATTTACATACTTCTGATAATGTTGGTTTTTGTTCATTTCAGCATAGTTTACTTGGCTAGTTAATAAAACTGTTCAAAATTTCATTCCTCTGATACTGAACCTTTTTGCCTTAAGATGTGTGAATTGCAGGTGTGCAAAAAAAACCCAACTTAAATTACTCATGTAACTTTTCACCATGCGACTTATTTACTCCTACTTGAGTCATTTTCTTGATCACTAGAGTTATTATTACTAATGTATTAGTATTATTAGAAGCAGTACGTTTTTACCCAGGTCAGTGTGTTTAGTATTCTTTCCATCACTGATAATAATAGAAACAAAAAAAAAATACAGAGCTAGAACAAATGAGTAGCATTAGGGTGGACCTGGAACAGGGAATAGTGTGTATACTGTATAACTCAAAGAGAAGACTCTCATTAGGATTAAAATGTTTTTAATGATATATATTAATGATGTGGATCAAGGACGCTAGTCTTTGGTGAGATCTAACAGGGGATGAGATATAGATACAGGCAGAAGGAGAGTTTGAGTGGACAAGGTAAAATTGACCTAGTCTTTACTCACAGCAGATGGCGATATTGCCAAAGGGTTTGGTTCTGCTGAAGCATAGAAAAAGTTTTTTCCCAAACCTGATTTTTCACAAACAAGTGATTTTTCTGTCCACATGTGAGCTACAGCTGTGGTTCACACACACTTATCATGGACATCAATGTTATGGCAATATTGGACTTTGAGGGGAAAAAAATTATTACATGGTCAAAATTACACGTACAGCACACCTAATATTTGGTTAAACGTCCTTTAGCGAGTTTCACTGTGACCAGCCGCTTTTTGTAGCCATCAACAAGCTTCTGCAGAATTCAGGTTGGATATTTGACCGCTCTTCTTGGCAGAATCGGTAGAGTTCAGGTAAACATGTGTGTTTCCTGCACAGAGCCGACTTTTAATCACAGTGCACATATTATCGACAGGGTTGAGGTCTGGACTTGTTTTAAGCTTAATGTTATCCTGCTTTATCCACAACCAGCTCTGATGTGTGTTTGGGATCTTTGACATCCAGCTGTGTCTGAGTTTCAGCATCTAGCTGATGGTTTGAGGTTCTGCTGAAGAATTCTGAGGTTCTTCATTATTCCGTCCTCCATCCACAATGCAGCAGTTCCACTAGCAGTAAAACAGCCCCAGAGTGAGATGCTACCACCACCATGCTGAACTGCTGCTACAGGGTTCCTCTGCTCTTCTGCTCATTGTGGCCAAACAACTCAATCTTTGTCTCCACACATAAAACATTCCTCCAGAAGGTTTTTTCTTTTTCCATGTGATCTTCTGCAAACTTTAGTCGAGCTTGAAGGTATGGATTTTGGAGCAGGAGCTTCTTTCTTGGACGGCAGCGTCTCAGTCCATGGTCCAAGCTCTCTTGACTGTAGACGGTGTTCCAGCAGCTTCCAGTTCATGGCAGGCCTGTGCCTTGGTGGTTCTTGGGTTGTTCCTGTCCATCTGAACCAGTTTCCCCTTAGCTGAGGGGGACAGTTGGCAATGTGGCTACACCTCCTAATAATTAGTATTTACATACAATTGTTTGAACTCATCATCTTGGAATCTGCAGTTGTTTATAAACGGTTCTAAGAGACATTTCTGAGTTGTGTAAATCTGTGATCCTCTTTCTCAGATCTTCACTGAGCTCCTTGGACTTTCTCATTGTACTGTATTTTGCTCAATCCAATGAGTTGAGCTGTTGAGCATGAGATGATTCATGTGAATCTTCACGAAGAAAAATCTTAGACAGAAAGGAACATGCTAATAGGATTCGGGCCGTGCCCATGGCACCACAGTTGTTGTTTCTAAGATC
This sequence comes from Parauchenoglanis ngamensis, assembly GCA_030014255.1. Lineage (NCBI taxonomy): Eukaryota > Metazoa > Chordata > Actinopteri > Siluriformes > Auchenoglanididae > Parauchenoglanis > Parauchenoglanis ngamensis. The sequence continues at coordinate 2,847 of JAQMYM010004240.1, read as the reverse complement.
GGAACAGCAGTCTTTGTTTTAATGAAAGCTGATAGGAAATGCTCTCTGTCAGAAAAACTTGGGAGACTTTATACCCTCCTGCTGTGTCTCTCATCTTTTTCCTCTCATCTTTCATGCTGCTCTTCAGCATTTTAATTTCAGCCGATACTCTCTGTGTCTTGCACACAACATGTTCCCTGCCATTCCTCAGTTTTATAACCTTATAAATTATAACTTGTATACGCATAATTGCATACAGCAATGCATGATGAATCTCCAGGCAAGGCGAATTGACTGTAGTTTCATTTACTTTGCAAATTGTCCTAGAGGACATCATGATTATGTTGATGTAGATTATGATTACAAACACATTTATATTTTCTACTCCTCTCTTCGGTGTGTGTATGCTTGAGTTGTTGACTTGAGTTCTCTTCCTCTCTCTCTCTTTCTCTCTCTTGCTGGCAGACGGAGAAGGGCAGTGCACTACATGAGGCTGCTCTTTATGGAAAGATGGATGTAGTTCGGCTCCTGCTTGACTCAGGTAAGTCCTTACTTTTCTTTTTTCAGTGTGATAAACTTTGAGTTCTTTCTTTTTGTTCAGCATAGCACAGTTTGCTCTGGCCTCAGCTCCATAGTTCCATTCATTGTGTGTGTGTGTGTGTGTGACCTTGCAGTTTCCCTCTCAGAGCCATCTGTGGAATGGGAAGTATGAGATTCGGGAGCTTCCTGTATAGTGAATAGGCTTTGGGATGTTGTACTTTATTTCACCTGGTATTTGAACTGATTGTACTCAGAGTGAGAATCATTCTTCCCATCCTAAAGTGTTTGTGCAGGAATGCTGACAGTTTTAGTATGTTGTCTCATTAGCATTGTGCACTGCTTATTGTCTCATGTGACGATAAAAGTATTATTTAGCATCTGGACATTTATAGAAACTACAAGATTCTTAGAGCTGTAATTCTTGGTCATGATGAGTAGTGGCGCACATGTTCCTTGTAACTTCCTTTCTTTGTAATGTTCTTTGTTGTCCTTTTTCTCCTTTTTTCCTCTCCATTTCTATCTCTCTTTCTTAGGGATTGATGTCAACATTCGAGATTGCCACGGGAAAACTGCATTAGAGATACTAAGGGAACACCCAGCCCAGAAATCACAACAAATCACTGCTCTCATACAAGGTATTCGCACGCACACACACACACACACACACACACACACACACACACACACACACACACACACACACACACACACACACACACACACAGCTGATTGCATCACAATATGCCTCTTTTATTAATCTTTTAAAAGATTAATAAACTGAACTGAACTAAAGTTTTTCACCAGAGTTTGTAAATGCTGATTTTCTTTGTAGTCACACTTCCATATGCTCATCACACAAAGTGCAAAGCACACTGCACCACCATGTTTCTAAGTTTAATTATATAAAAAAATGCAGAAATTTGTTGGTTGTATAGGTATTGTTAGAACCACAAGTCTTTTGGGATACGTCTCTGTCAGCTTTACACATCTGGATCTTGATATTTTTGCCCATTCTTTATAGAGACCATTGGTGAACGGTAATCATCAAGTCTTGCTGCAGATTCATAATCAGATAGAGGTCTTGAGGTATTCAGGTTTGACAGTGTGTTAAGGATACTTGTTCTTTTGGAAGGGGAATCTCTGCCCCAGTCTCTTACGGGCTTGAACAGGTTTTCTTCTAGCATTGCCCTGCATTTGCCTCATTTTGAACTCAATCAAGACCAGTTTCTCAGTTCCAGTTTGCTTGTTTTTAGACCTCCTTAGCCTTCATGATGCTGGGTGTTTAGGTGTGCTTTTTAACAAGCTATGTGACCTTCCTGGAAGTATTCCAGTTGATTATTTATACAATCACAACTATTTTTATATATGCTATGGCCAGAAGTATGTGCACCCCTGACCATAGCAGTTCTTTCCCAAACTGTTAAAATCTTTCTATGTTGTCTCTGTAGCCATAGCCTTTGTCATGACAATATGGGCCGTAACAACTTCAGTATACTGAGTTGTTGATTCCCAGGAAGTGGTGGCCTGTGAGTGGAAGCCTAAGCAAGGTCTCCAGTCTTTCACCATTCACTCTCATTCACACTTATGGGCACTGTGAAGTAGCCAATAAACCACAATTAACCTTATATGTCTTTGGACGCTTTGGAGGAAACCGGAGTACCAAAAGGAAACCCATGTATGGGGAGAATATGCAAACTCCGGAGAGCAAGGCACCCTGGTCAACTCAGGAATGTGAGGTGACCATGCTAACATCTGCACCACCGTTTCACTCCTTTGTATGCGGTTGTGTTACAGTTTCCCTTCACTGGAATTATGAGGCCCAAAAAAATCTTATTTGTATAGCGCTTTTAACAACAGATATTGTCACAAAGCAGATTCACAGATGTATATAAAAATCTGAATATAAACTTATGAGTCTATCTATCTATCTATCTATCTATATATCTATATATATGTATATATATATATCCCTAATAAGCAGCCTATGGTGATGCTGGCGAGGAAAAACTCCCTGAGACGACAAGAGGAAGAAACCTTGAGGCTAGCTATGACAGCGTAACTAAAAGAGAGAGCCAGAAGGTAACACAGACATGAGGCCCCCTGGGATATAAAGCCGCCAGCCACCCCACCGTCAACACACCTGAGTGAACGTGCGAGAGTGGGTGCCGACAGCATCCAAACATCCCAGCTTACCAAAAAACATTCTATACCTGAGAACCCTCCACATCTGCTCCTTTTCCTAATAGAGGGCTATTAACAAAAGGCTTGGCTAAACATATAAGTTTTCAGCCTAGATTTAAACATTGAGACTGTGTCTGAGTCCCGAAC